>BROG01001133.1:0-122655 GCA_030159075.1 Atrina japonica
ACACTGCACTTCATATTGTTTCCTTGGTTTACGTTTTGAAAGTTTACGTTCAACGAAATGTCTTAATTTTCTTTTTATAGTCTTTCTGTCAAGAATAGGTGGTTTTATTAGAATTATAAATACTATAGATCTTGTTGAAATTATTTTATTGTATATAATATAAAAGATCTAATACGGCAAAGTTTAATTTAACATCGTGACCCGCAAATATTTTTTTATGATTCATTATAATATAATATAATAATAATATGTATAATATATATATTTTATAATAATAGTATTATTATTGTGTTTTCCATATACAGTTGTTTTTACTTTCGAAATAATTATAATAACAAAGAATTATGCTATAAACAATAAAATACTTTAAACACAAATGTCTACATCCAGTGTGCTAAAAGAACTCTTTCACGTTACACCTTAAATGTTCTTATCTGAGCTTTCCATTGAATACATTTTGTTTTTACAATGACATGGTGTTTCGGGATTTGAAGTTTTAAGCCATTTGAGTTTTTGTAAGTACCCATATTTATCAACGTGTAAATGCGATGCTGGTATTGCGTACGCATTGATGAGGATCAGACCATATAAACAGGAATACTGAATCAGATCTATTGTAATCTATACAAAAAATAGTATTATTATCTTGAAAACATTGTGATTTTAAACACCGGAAGAAAGTGATTAATACAACAAAGTCAAATACAGGACTTAGTTAAAAGAGAAACTATTTGAAATTATAAAAATACTCTATTAGCGCATATAGATTCAGAATTTTCAGATTGTTATGATTGTGATAATTTGCTCAATAGATACCACTGTCGACAGTCGACACCGTTACCTACATATAGACGTTCTGTCTGTCATGATGGCTCTAAAGAGGACTTATGGGGTTGAAGTTGAATATTAGGTGAAGTTAAAATTCAGAAAACGGCCTTTAAAATTAAAAATTTAAATATTTTACGGATCCTTAACATTACATGTATGCGTTTAGTTCGCCGAGTTTCATTCCTCGAGCGGAATAACCATTTTTTTCGACAGCATGTGATACTTTTAGAGATAAACAAGTTTCCAATTTATCATCGTGAAAAAGTGGGGGTGGCTCAAATTCCCCGTTCCTACGCCTATACGTGTGGAACTTTCAGGGCAAAATAAAAACAGCACACTATATATATATATATATATATATATATATATATATATATATATATATATATATATATATATATATATATTATATATATATATATATATATATATATCGAAAGTCATTCCTGGCTCAGGTCGGTAATTCTGTTCTGTCCATGTTTTCTTAAGATTCGGTGTTTGGAAGTAGACCGTAAGTCAATATATATATATATATATATATATATATATATATATATATATATATATATATATATATATATACTTGTACATACATGTATATACTTTGCATGTCGTTATTATATGTATAAATATCTGCTTACTGAGAGAGAGAGAGAGAGAGAGAGAGAGAGAGAGAGAGAGAGAGAGAGAGAGAGAGAGAGAGAGAGAGCACGCTCGACTCTTGATCGTGATGTTGTGAGTTTGAGCCCAGCCGGCTACAGGTTGGTTTCCAGTCATATGTTTACTGAGACAGTAAAATCCGAGGTCCCGTGTCGGCACGTTAAATAAAACCCTCACTGCTCAATGGCCGTAAGTACCGAGCATAGGCCAAAATTTAAAGCCCTTCACCTGCATTTGGTGACGTCTCCATATGAGTGAAAGATTCTTGAGTGGGACGTTAAACAACAATAACCAACCAACACATATAAGGAATAAGTGGAATGTCAAGAGTGACAAGACCACACATGTTGCCACCATTATCATTTGAATCGAACTGTGATAGTTTAGATCATACTTATTGTAATATGAATAGAAATCAGTGTGTTCAAATACATTTGTAATTTAATGGATAATATAAATAATTCCTTTATTCATTTCATAAATTCACGTATTTCTATGTCTGTAGATGCCCCAAGGAAACACGTGGAGTTGAGGATGTCTATAGGGGGAGAGTATACTTCAGGTGATAAAGAGACAATCATTCAAGAGGTATGATTATCAAATACTCATAACATTTCTTTCCACACGTCATGCTTAGACTAGCAATACTTTAAACAGAAAATAGAAAATTTCAGGTTTCTTCTGCAACTATGTTTCTATGGCAACGTTTAAAGCTCCATTTCCGCCAAATAATGCTCATCAAGGGTTTTAGGTCACCTGAGCCAAAGGCTCAGGATGACCTAATGCGATCGTCTTTTGTCTGTCGTCGCCCGTCGTTAACATTTACACATTATCTTAAAATGAACCAGTGGGCCAATTTTAACCGAACTTGGTATATAGCATCCCCATGTGAAGCCGCATAAAGTTTGCTAATGATAAGGCTCTAGGATTCAAAGAAGCCTTAAAAGGAAAAAAAGGACCAACAATTGGTACATCTTTAAAAATCTTCTCATGAACCATTGATCAGGTGATTTTCAAATTTTGTATGCATGATGGCTAAGTCAATATCTCAGAGTTTGAGAACGAAAATGAATTATGTTTATAAACGAGCCACTAGGGGGCGCTTCAGTAACAGTGTACTATTGTTCAACAAATTGTTTAATAACTCAAAACTGATCGACTTTTTGTATACAAAGATATATGAGAAAGTTGTTAGAAAATAACATTGGGCCAATTTGAACCAAACTTGACAGGAATTATAACCATGCAAAGCCGCACAGAGTTTGCGGATGAAAAGGGGCTAGGACCGAACACGGCTGTCATGTCTAAATATAGAGCGAATAAGTCAGCAGATATTTTTTATTTAATATATATATATATATCTCCAAAATTATTAAAGCTAAAAAAACATTATCTTAAAATGAGCGGATTGTAAAATTCTAACTATCCCATTTTGGTGGAAATTGTCTGGTCGACCCTTATGTGAGTTATACCCCCTTTATGTGGATTTTGTCATGTTGTTTGGATGGTTTTGACATTATCTTCAAAAGTATAATAGATAGAGTATAAGTGAAAATGTTCAGCACGCAAAGATCTACAAAAAATGTCAAGAGGCCGAAATTACCGGGTCGACCCTAAAGAGAGTTATTTCCCCTTTTTAGTAAATTTCTCATGTTTTGGGCAGTTTTGTCCTGTTATCTTGAAAAGTATAATCGATAGAGGGAAAGTGAAAGAAGCAAAAATGTTCAGCATGCAAGGATCTACAGAAGAGTCAAAGGACCAAAACTGTCAGGTCGCCCCTTATGGGAGTTATTTCCCATTTAAGTGGATTATTCATGTTCTGGGCTGTTGTTTTTACACTATCTTAAATCTTCTTCTGGTGAACCAATGATCAGATAACTTTCAAATTTTGTATGCATGATTATTTAGTCAATATCTAAAAAGAATGTGAACGAATAAACGGTCCACTTGAGGTGTTTGAATAACACATTGTACAGTTGAATACAAATAGCTTAATAACTCAAAATTGATTAACTCTGTGTATACAAAGATATATGAGAAAGTTGTTAGGAATTATATAAGGATCATTGTAACAAAATTTTAAAGTCATGGGGTCAAAAGTCAAGGTCACAGGCACCTGTGAAAAAGGAAAACATACGATTTTTTGTCAAAATTTAAACATTTTTACTTCTTCTCAAGTACAAGTGGGCCATTTTTAACCAAACTTGGCACGTATCATCAACATGTGAAGCCGCAAAAGGTTTACGAATAAAACGGGGCTAGGACGTATAGCGGCCCCCAAAAGAGCCAAAAAGTACCAAAACTTGGTATATCTTTAAAAATCTTCTTCTCATGAACCAAAGATCAGATGACTTACAAATTGTGTATGCATGATTGAACTGTCAGTATCTACAACATTTGCGAATGAAAAGGAAATCTTTTTATAAACGGGCCACTAAGGGGCTTATTAATTAAAAACTAATTGACTTTCTGTATACAGAAATATATGACAAAGTTGCTAGGAATTATTTAAGGGTCATTGTGACATAATTTCAAGATCATGGGGTCGAAAGTCAAGTTCATAGACACCTAAGTAAACAGAAACTATTCGTTTTTTGTCAAATGTTAGGCATTTTCGACTTCTTCTCAAGATCCATTTGACTAATTTTAACTAAACTTGACAGGAAATTTTCTCAGGTGATCGTTAATTCCATTCATTCCATTTATGGATAATGTACATGATGCCTATATAAAAATGACTTATTCCTATACACCTACAAGTGTATAAGCTTTGCTCTCGTCCCATATGTAATTTAATGACGGTGTATATCCCATTGTAGGTCAAACAGAGACTGTGTAATTTCTATATATGTACGACTGCCCTTTTGTGAGGTTTTCTAACAAAGATGGTATATCATAAATATACAAAAATTGTATTTAAAAATATTTTTAAAAAACATACACAATACTGACGTTATTAATATGTGACGCAATAGATTTACATTGTGACGTCACCTAAGGCTTATATACCCCCTGTGGTAGCAGTATCTCAAATATATACCCGTTCACGTGTCCAGTCTAAGCCAATGAGTATTTTTTTCTTTGTAGTTGGAGCGCCAATTTGCAAACATATCTGGATTTTCAAGAATTAACATAACAGATAATGCATTTGTGTAAGTTTAAATTCATTTTGTTCCTTGCTTGAAGAAGAGAAAGAAATATATTTAAGACTCTGAAGTTCCATTAGTTCATAATATAGTTGTATATTTGTTGATTCGAAATTCAAATATGTGCATAAAACTATTTGTCAATCTTATTCTAGACCCACCATTGTTCCTTTAACCTTTCACGAATTTTTAACCCTTGGAATCAATTTTTAAAAGACATTTATTTAGAGGTCTAGTAATGATGATGATTTTGATCTAAATAACATATTTATAATTATTGATAGTCTTAGTAGTATTCATATGCAGATGATGATGATGATGTTGATGATGATGATGATGATGATGATGATGATAATATATCAAAATTATCATTATCATAATTAACATTATCGTATTCAGTATCATAAAGATGATGATGATAATGATGATGATGATGATGATGATGATGATAATATATCAAAATTATCATTATCATAATTAACATTATCGTATTCAGTATCATAAAGATGATGATGATAATGATGATGATGATGATAATATATCAAAATTATCATTATCATAATTAACATTATCGTATTCAGTATCATAAAGATGATGATGATGATGATGATGATGACGATGATTATTGTTATTATTATTATAATTATTATTATTATTATTATTACTATTATCATTATTATTATTATTATTATTATTATTATTATTATTATTATACCAAAATTACCATTATTATAATTATCATTAGTCCTAGTAGTATTCATTATCATATGACGATGATGATAATTCTGATGAGGAGGAAGAAGAGGAGGATTTTTATCATTATCATCATTATTATCATCATTATTATTGTCATCAGCTGTTATTTAATGTTTAACAATTTAAAATGAACCTTTTTCTATAACAGGTATAACAACGAAACAAACACGACGAGCATCAATTTCAATGTGACACTATTCCAACCTGTAACAACTGCTATCGAAGATGAGATAGCAGCAGCTATGAGCAGAGTTATCTCCAATGAGAGTCCATTATACATAAATGGACAAAATACGCCAATCGTGTCCGAATCGCCATTTATCCAAATTGTTCTTTTGAATGGAACAGAAGTATGGGGTATGATTCAAATATTT
Organism: Atrina japonica; assembly: GCA_030159075.1. Classification (NCBI taxonomy): domain Eukaryota; kingdom Metazoa; phylum Mollusca; class Bivalvia; order Pterioida; family Pinnidae; genus Atrina; species Atrina japonica. The sequence goes on from BROG01001133.1 coordinate 5,765, forward strand.
TCCGAATAAATCGTTGATGTCAGAAATATATTTGATAAAAGAAATCTTGATACAGACAAACAAACGATATCATCTCCTGTATACATATATCTGGAATTTTTTATCACCGGTATCATTTTAGCCATTTTTATTCACATGTTTACATGTTCACATTTGTAGAATATTAGATAAAAGAGACTCCAACATGGACGTAATAAATTGTTCATGTATTTACAATATCAAATAAAGGTCATTCAATCATGGATGGACATAATAAATTCTTCATATATTTATGATATCAAATACACGCCACACAAATATGGACGTATTATTAATATATTTAAATATATTTATTGATTTATATTTTCAGTTCCACTAGGAAATATAAGTGACAGATGCTACTTGTTTGAGATGAAGCAATCGTGTTTCAATAATGGAACATGTGAAATAGATGTCAACGGAAATCCATTCTGCAGGTATACACCTACACTTGTAAAATCAATATTGACCTTGTAAAAAGTCGATAATCAGTGGATATTCACTCTTTCATATCACCTGATCCTGGTTGCAAGAGCCTGAGTTAATCAATTTGTCCTTTATTTAGTATATATATATATATATATATATATATATATATATATATATATATATATATTATACATTTATGGACTTTTGAGTGGATGAGTATGGTGTAATATTGACCTGAAATCCAATATTGACCGATGCGATAGCCAAGGTCAATATTTGTTTTTGGTCAATATTACACCATATTCATCCACTCAAAAGTCCAGAACTGTTTTATCATATAAATATTTAGATACATGTATATATACTAATTCTGCAACGTAAGTAGCAATCAGAGTAATTCCAATAGTGTAAAAGGGAATTTTTATATTCTAATTTTAGAAATGATATTCACTGGTTAATCAATGAACCTTGTTCTTGGCATTGCATTTTGTCCTCCATATTTTCAACACGGTGGAGTTAGCCGTAAAGATTGTTAAACATTATGCATGTACATATAAGGTTAAACTTTGGCAAACAATCTGGAAACACAGAAGTGGCATCAATTGAAATAGATTTATAAATTACTGTGAACGTGTATATTTCCGCGTGTTGCTATTTGCGTCATTTTCTAATGCAAACCATTCGCGCAATATCAGCAATATATGGTAATTAAGCAGTCCTGTATCAAATTATCATTCTTAGCGCGACTGTGGTAATGGTACACGGGGTATATTTACCCGAAAAACTCTATCGCGATTTAGTGTTAATTACCACCGTGCGTAAATTGTCACGTTTATATTAGCATCTTCTGACATGTCACACTGGTACTGAAGCCACAATAATACAAATCAAAACATATTAGGAAGAAATACTGGTCACGCAGAACGCTTGCCGTGGTCTAGTTTTAGTGCGTTTGACTCGCAAGGGGAAGGACCCGGGTTCGATTACCGGACCGGGTCATACCAAAAACTTTAAAAATGGTAGTGACTGTTCCTTTGCCAAGCACTCGGCATACAAAAAGAAACTCACGAGTCCCCGCATGAGACTGAAAACGGGGTACCTTGTCGCGGAAAGTGTGACACGTACAAGAACCCTTACTGCAATGGTGTCAGTCCATAGCACTTTGTAGCAATGCCGGTAACATCTCAATATAAGTGTAAAACAACATTCAAAGCAAAACAAACTGGTCAAACAGTGGTCAGACGATTCCACAATCACTATCAAACCTGTATAGGTAATTATTTCAATTAGTGAAACATGGTAATTGCAAACAAGGTCATTTTGATGTGCTTTCCAATTACAGTTGTCCCACAGGATTTGCCGGTGAATATTGCCAGAACCAAATTCAACAAACACAGGGAGGTGGTGATGATATGAATGACATCATCTTGCCAGTTATTGTTGGGGCGGCAGCCATGTTGACTTTCTGTTCCTGTGCTATCATTGCTTTACTTCGACGCCGTAACAAGGGGATCCCTGATGACGAAAGTGGAAACGCAAGGTATGTAGAATGTAACTGAAAATTATTGTGATACTGTGCGGACAGAGTAGCACAGTCGGAAGAGATCTTCAACAAGAAGATCCCCAGTCGTGTCAGACTTTCAGAGGCGATATTTCGTTTTCTGTCCCAACAGCTCTATGTCTAGATGGAGAGTAAATGCTCTAGGATGTGCAGTTTGATCACCTTCGTCAGAATGTACAAATGCAGTGTCATTTAAAAATCCGTTGGAAATACTGACCACTCAGGGAAGAACATAAACACACACTAAACATCTCTCCCTGTCTCACGGGGACGATTGGCATGGGCTTTAAAAGTAGTCAATCTGCTCGATAAAGCAAGCCAAGACAGCTAGCCGTGCTTCTGTCAGAATGTTTCTGCATTTTCACTTGTTATATCTTCACAAAACACGTGATGCTTTCCACAACTATATTTTTCAATTTGGGAACGCATACAAATATGGCGTGCTGTACTTGTACACCGCCAATAAGCACCAACGACAACAATTCTAACTTTGTCATATGGTAGCTCCATACATTCATCATAATCACAATAATAGCATGTTGCTTTGGGGTTTCTGCTTAAATATTTACATTTGCATTCTCCCATTTACTAGATATTAATTTAGACTGTGTACATATCAGCTGTAATCCAAAACTATTATCCTCATAGTATGTCACACAAACGATGTAACCTCATTCATAACATCGCATCGCACCAAGATACCGTATAAGCAGACATTTTAGCGAGGATTCAATTTTGGCATTATTAGCGAGGTTATTGAGATCGATAAAGTTATCTTTATTAACCATAAAATCGCTAAAATTACTTCTCACTAACATTACATACCATATTTTAGGACAACACGCTAAACTGTAACCAGGTTCTCTCCTCCATCATTTAATCCTGACCGCCACCATATAACTGAAAATTGTTGAGTGTATCGTAAAACACAAATCAAAATATGAAAGGAAATCTTACTTTACTATCGATATGCATTTCTTGAACATGATTCTGATGGCTTGCAAGTATTAGTATCAACTAGCTTTTACAATTTGCCTACCTAAATATTACACAAAACAGAAATAAAAGTTAGGATTCAGCATGATTCATTGCGGTTGAAGCATACGAATTTCACAGGAAATAAATCAGATGACTTTGATATACAGCTTGTGTGGCTATGTAGCCAGAACGACAAATACAAAAGATACCAAAGTATAAATCTTCGGGATGTCCATGATATATATATAATATATATATATATATATATATATATATATATATATATATATAAATATATATATATATATATATATATATATATATATACAAATCTGGTAAAAATTGGACAAACACGTAAATCAACACATGGGATCAGGTGCCATGGAGGAGTAAGCATCCCCTGTTGACCGGTCACACCCGCCGTGAGTCCACAGTAATATCCAAATGAAATAAGTCAGGAACGAATCGTCGTCACAATTGGTACATACGTCTCAACAACCACTATCGAACAGGCAACTCAACATTTCATTTAATGAAACAGTAATCGCAAACAAGATTATTATACCAACCATAAAATTTTGCGGAATGGTGACAGCACGGTTTTCGATATCCTTCTGTCAATAATATGTTAGTAAGAAGTTTTCCTCAATATATGAAATGTTCATATGTTTAACACACCATGACATATCGGATCATTTGTGAAATATAAACGTCGTATGCCGGTGATTAAGGGATATTACTATTTAAATGTAGAAAATTTACTAAATCGTCGCGTTTGTTGGGTAGCAACAATTTCCCTTTTCGCTTTATCTGATATTGTTGTTTATTTTTATTTTTCTTCCAAAAGCGGTTATTAAACATTTCCCAGGTTTTCATAATTTTTACTTTTCGAAGCTTTGTTATATGTGTGGTCATGTTTGTATGTTGTTAATTACAAAGTATCACATCTGAAAAGGCCGCCAAAATAAGGGCAAGCAAAACATATCGCATGTTTCCGGTTACCTGATCGACCATATATTTTCCAAGTTAAACAACCATGCGTTACACATTCGATATATTCACACAATTCGTTATGTTAAAGACTATCCAAATTACAGGGGGAAATTATTATGGAGGATAATAATTTTTAAAAGTAGTACCCGTCCGACCTCCCCACCTATTTTCAAATCTGGTGCACATTTTTTTGTTTGTTTAAGCTAGCACAAAATACTATCTGTATTTCGCAATATTGTGATACTAAACTCCAATATATATTTTCAGCGAAGCGTCATATCCTGACTTTGGATTTGCACCGCGGAACAACCTTCCAAGATTTGGAAAACCGGACTGGCGAACTTTTTCAAATGCCCCAAGTTCATGGGGAAGCTCAGGTGGCAGTGTGAACCTACACAGAGGTCCCGTCGTGTTTTCAAGTCCATACTTCTTTGATGATCCATCTCTGCCGGATTCAAATTCAAATTCCGAATACGACAGTCCTGATAGCGATCCTAGCGGTAGGTACAATAATATGTTAAACTGCTTTTTACTGATTTTTATTCTTCGCTGATGTCAGTATATAAATATACCAAGCCCTAACTGTACGTCGGGGTCTTACACACAGTTATATTGTAATCATTGTACAAAATAGGTCAACTAAAGATATACAGTGCACTCTCGCCTAAAGACCACCTCGCTTAATAGACCACGTCAGTCTGAGTTGGTCATTAAAGTGGTTTGATAGTGAGTTTCCACTGTACTTTATATTCACTGACAATTTTTATTATTTTAGACAGGGACATCCATTGCGTTATTGTTTAACGCCCCATTCAAGAATCTTTCACTCATATGGAGATGTCACCAAATGCCGGCGAAGGGCTTCAAATTTTCGCCTATGCTGGGCACTTACGGCCATTTAGCAGTGAGGGTTCTTTAACGGAACCTCGGTTTTTACTGTCTAATCCGAAGGATAGGAAAAGCCAGCCGCTTCCACCGAGGCTCGATCCCGCAAGCCCCCGGTTGCGAATCGAGCACTCTACCACAGAGCCCGAGTGGTTACAGTATCACACTTTAAATCATGAAGTATGTCACCTCTTATCAGCGCAGGTTCCATCCTCTGGAACCTAAGCTGATTTTGTGAGAAAGTTTGTCAGTTTACTTGTGGAAGGCTGGTGATCTCTTTCCGGGTATATATTGTAACCGGATTCTCGCACCCACCATTAAAACTGGCAAAAACTGAGACAAAAATGTTGAGTGTGGCGAAAAACGCCAATAAAACAAAAATATTTTTAAACAAGTCACACTGTTTACTCATTCGAAATATTATAAACAATGTACAAAATTATAGTTCTGCAAAAGAAGTTAAAACATATGCTCAAGACGATCGGTTCTGCTTCATCGGTTCAGGTAAAATTTAATATAATTTTTTTTATCAAATTGGAGATCAGCCGATGAGGCATCATTTAGTAAATGTATATTTTCAAAAGAAAAAGTGGTGTCATACAAGGCCAAATAATAAATCTAAATGTATTGCTAAATCCGTCTACCGACTGTCACTTAATATGGCAAGTACAGCACGAAGTTCTCCTCTACTGTTCTAGAGAAGTCTTTCCCGCACTGTCAACACAGAGAGACATTCGCTTGCTTGCTCTCATTTGGGTTGTCAGATAAACATTTACAGGTATTTGACAATACATTTAGATTTAGCAATTAGTCTTGTCTCATACCCCTATTTTGTTTTGGAAATTATGCATCTATTTAAGATTCGAGTTAACCTGATGCTGTCTTGTCGTATTAACAAAAACAAAAATCTTTTTTGCAACTTTATTATTTTTGAATTATGATTATAATATAGGATCTTATTTTATAGTCACATAGCAGGATTCTGTTTAAATCATCTTGCCGATGATAAATTCATAACAAATACAAATCAATCTGACTACATTTTGTATTTCTGTTTATTAAGTCTTTTGTTTGTTTATTTGTTGTTTAACGTCCCACTCAAAAATATTTCACTCATATGGAGACGTCACCAAATGCCGGTGAAGAGCTTCAAATTTTGGCCTATGCTCGGCACTTACGGCCATTGAGCAGTGAGGGTTTTTTAACGTGCCGACACCTACTGTGACACGGGACCTCCAGTTTTTACTGTCTCATCCGAAAGACAGGAAACCAACCTGTCGCCGGCGGGACTCGAACTCACGACCTCACGATCCAGGGTCGAGCGCGCTACCGACTGTTTATTAAGTCATTTATTAAATTAATAATAATTACTATATAATAATTACAAAATAAAATGACTTGTTATCATTTAAATCGTTTAATCACTTATTTATCGTTATTTATTTTTACAGACTCTGATTCACTGCCTGACTGGGTTTCAGATGCTTTAACACACGCGCCAGATGTAAGTAAATAGTGTTTTGATTTTAGGCTGTGAAAAAAAACGTTATAATATATTATAATAATAATATATATATTAATGTCAAAAACATTTACTAAATATAATTTGATATCAGTAACTTGTCAGATATTATTATGTGAAATGTATTGAAAACGTGTAGTGAAATGTGTCACATCGAAATTATCAACAGACTAAATACTTAATGAGAACACAACTAGATAGACAGACAGACAGACAGACAGACAGATAGATAGATAGATAGATAGATAGATAGATAGATAGATAGATAAAACATGTTAAATGTATAATGTATATTTATTTTACTATTTTACAGTTCAAGATTGAAAGGCCTCATGTCGATGACGATCCCTATCCACCATTTATGCAGTAAATAGTGTCGCTCAGGTAATTAGATGGATATACGTCTATTGTTTCTTATAAAATATGCTCTTATATTTACCATGCAAGTATAATTCAAAGACCGCAACCAAAGTGAAGACATCTGGGATTGAAATTGGAGTTTAAGGATCTCGGACATTCCCAGGACAGTATGCCAACCCATGCAAAGAAATGTCGATTTTAGGGGCGTTTAAGTTAATCATATTGCGTATGTCATGATGGTAATGTTCTGTTGAACTCGCCACGTACTTATTTCGACACATACATCTGAAACATACCACCATTTCTTCACCTATTGTCTTCTGAACCTGTATTATATCATTCTATGTGTTTGTCGTATTTTAATTTTACGTTCAACAATTTAAAAGTTATAATTTTCAAGACCAGTTTTTAAAGATACAGGAGAAAATCTTGTTAATGATTTTTCCGAGAAGATATCACCAGCCTTCCCCAAGTAATTGGCAAAAATATCTATATAACCACCTGAGGTATCAGCGGGTTTCTAACTTGAGATGACCTGATATATATGTAAATGACGTCGTAGTTTAAAGTGCTAATGCTCTACCCAATCAGCCGTCAATATATTTCAAATAGCGTTATAATAGAGGAGTGATACTGCTGAATTTTACGTGTTTTACGTAACGCTCAACAGAGTTTTGCCATATGGTGTTGGTCAGTTTTAATGGTGAGGGAGAGAATCCGGTTACAATGCACCTGATAAAAGACCACCAGCCTTCTGCAGGTAAACTGACAAACTTTCTCACAAAATCAGCTTAGTTTTCGAACCTGTCCTGACAAAAGGTGAGAGAAACTTAATGATTTAAAGCATGATGCTCCAATCACTCGGTTACAGAGACCCCGCGATATTTCTGAAAATTTGAGAAGTGCATTTATTACTTTACTGGACCAAAATATAAAATTATTGACTGCGAAATATTTGACGTCAGAAAAAATATCGTTATATTGCAGGAAAACAATGAGGACCTGACAACATAAGGAAGACTTCTACACAACACAATGACTTAAGAAAATGATACTAAAATCAAAGAAGACGTGGAAACATTTGATATATTTGCAATCATAAGATGTGGACATTCACAAATCACTTAAAATAAAATTTTAAGTGTTTCATTTTGGGTATTTTGTAAAAGACAAAAAAAAAAACAATATTTCAATCAAGATTATAATTCATTAACATCTTTTTGCCATATCGCTAATGGAAACATAAACCATAATTGTGATGAAAAAGTTTTTTGTTTATTTTTCTTTTTTTTTATTCCAAAATGTCCTATCAATGATATTGCAGATTTGAAACTTTATAATTCACAAACTTGTCACGAAAATTACGATAACTCTTTACGAATTTTGAATATATATTTGACAACATTAAGAACTTAATGACTATGTATCAACCAATTGTTAAAATTGTTTTATGGACAACGAACTGCGTATCTACAGTTCAGAATATTACCTGTAGCATTGCTTCCTATATTTAAAAAAAATTGGAATTCATCAAAGACTATTTGTGTATGTATATAATACGGGGTTAGAAACGCTGTATATTTAAGAACGCTTTCTATTCCTTGTCATTTTATCATAAATCAGTATAAAAAATTGCAAATTTAACATGTTTGATGATTGTTACTCTTCATATAAAAACAGAGTTGCCATCTTCCTTCAAATGTCAGTGAATTTTTAGATTTTTTTTTTTTTTGTTTAAATTGGTCAGTGAAAACAAAATTCTAAAATTGTGAAAAATACACAATTCCGGTGAAATATAATTTGTGACTCACTATAATTACCATGTAATATGTATGTATACACTTTGGCTATTTTTAAAGAAATCTTATCATCTGAAAAATATTAAATGGACTATAGTTTGGGGGCTATAGAAAAGGAGATGATGGAGGATGGTCACTGATAAAACAATTTGATCAGTCCAATGTCAAAAGGCAACTCTGTAAAACAATAGGATCTAATTACATTGTATTAAATGTTCACAAATTAAAAAGGGTTTTGCTATTGAAGTGCATTCATACACCGTTCAATGTCAATGTAAATATCGGTCATATTTGAACTTTAACTTATAACATTGGCGGTCCATTTTTTGTACATAGTCATTCTAATATATTTTTTCAATAACCACTATATATTGGTGCATGGTAGTTAATTATATATTAGACAAAGCAATCGGTGCCAAATGTCTCTGATATGATTTTTTGTTCTTATCAAATTAAAAACAACGCTACAGCTTTTTACACAATAGAGCAAAACTTACGAGCTACAGAGGAAAGAATAAACCATTTTATTACATATTGGATTTTTCAATTAAATTACACGTAATTTGTTATTTCTAATTGTTATTTTTCACAGTATGAAAAATAACAGTCCATGCAAAATCAATGTAAACTGTGTTATTTTTTCTAGGCCAATCAAAATGCTTTTCAAAATTTTGGACTACTTTTTCTTGGTTTTTGAGAAATTGATTTATGAAAATTGTAATAGAATATTTGCCGAATTTGTTTTATGAATAACATTTTATTTCATCTTGTTAGGCAGAAGAATACATGTTATCGTCAATGTGGTTCATAAAACTGATTCCTTTAGATCATATATATGTGGCAGCTGTTAAAAAAGTTGAATGTCTATCTTGCAAGTAGAATAGTAATTTCATAGGCTTATCCAATGCTTAATGTGTCTTATTTATAAATGTTTTGTTTGTTTTTTGTTTTAATTATTATTATCATTATTTTGTTGTTGTTGTTCTAAATGTGCATGGTTTTCATGCTTTAAGCAATGTGTAGGCTTAACAATGCGTGTCGTATAAATCCTACTTTCTTCTAATTAAACTTTATATACTGTAGAAATATTTACCTTGATGCTCCAACAGCTTGGAATGTTTTTCACCCATTTTGAAATTCATCCCATTGATAATTAGTGATCAGTTACTATGTAAATCTCACCTATATTAAAATTTATCCCATTTATGTCTGCGCCAAAGAAATAGCTAGAATTAAACCCGCGCTAAAATATTTTGTTTTAAAATATACATCCAAATATTCTATTTTTACTTTGATATATGTCAAAGGAGTGTATTTAAAGTATATTAAATGTACTGAAGAAAGCATTAAAAACTATGAATTCATTTTAGATATTTTTCTTCAGATTAATAAATATGTTTGTTAATGTTTTCACAGAGTACTAACTTTTTAGTCTTCTGGAAAAGAAAGAGAATTAGTTTTAGTGAAATGTTTATATGTTTATATTTTTATGAATACTGTTATTACTTATATTTCTATTATTATCATATCTTTACTTTGTTCTGTTTTCCACTAAGGTGGTATATATTGGAATTTGCAGATCATCTTCGATATGCTGCAGTTTCTGAAATATTCATATTAAATTTATTCTGGGATGGGAAAATACATCAACACATATATATAGAGATAAAAAAAAATGCATGACCTAATACCAGCATAGAAAATAATAAACAGGAACCAAGAAACGGGCTTCAAAGTCACCAAATGTATTCATAACTACAGCTCAACTAACTTATTCACCATTTGAATAAAACTTCAGAAATATTAAAATATTGTTAGAGTACTATACTCAGCGTATTTATTTGTTCTGCAAGAAAATCGGAAGTGTAATCCTAATATTTCATATGAATAACTAAAATTTTTTCCTATTCTGTCAAATCCAGAAGCATTCTGAACGTCTATGGTGACTTGTGGCCTGGGGTTTCACATTAGGCTAACACTCAAAACTGTCAAAATCTAAAAAAGGCAATAACATTATCATTTTTATGATCTATATTGAAGTCCATTCAAAATTTGGAAAGAAAATTACAGATATTGAAATCAGACCATAAGAAACACTCGTATATTTTTCTTTCAAATTAAACATGATGTTTTCAAAATTAGGAATTTTTTGTTGCAGAATTCAATCATTCAAGTTATCAAATAAATATAAAATATTCCAATCATGTTATGTTTACGGTCTTTCCTGCTCAAAATAGCTTACTATTGATTTATGTACTAATTAGAACCTGATAAAATGTCACAAATTAGTTTTGTTTCAATTCATGCTGTGTATTTTCTTTAGTGTTACGCATTCACTCATTAACCCCTAAGGACACATTGGACTGGTCCAAGTCATTGATTTACAGAACAGTCCATTGTTTTTGGGGGTTGATGACTTAAATACATTCGGATTTCACTGTACAAGTTGTTTGTAATTATCAATTTCTATCTGAGAGACATCTTAGTTTCTAATCTCTGAATCAAGAATATTTTAGGATCCTCAAAAATTTATATATTTTACAGAGTTGTATATTTTAACAAATGATTCATATTTATTATGTATAATTTTATTTATATAATATTTCTATTTAAAAAAATGAAACCATATTGTATATTTGTCATTAGACATTTGTGGGCAAGTTACTGGTTTATAACATTGGCGTAAGTTGTAAGATACACATTTTTGTATATCTAGCTATATTTATAGAAATTACCTAAATGTCAGAAATTTTACATCAACTGTATACGCATTTACTTTCAGTTTAGATAATAACTGTACTCATATCTTGTAAGGCCCCTTTTAATGAATGGTTTCCCTGTGAATTATCAAATAATTAAGGAGTTTAATTCAAAGACTTTCTTTTTATCATTACACCATCTGTATTATTTCTTCAATCACAAAGTACATACCCTTAAAACAAAAAGTACATACTCTTAAAACACAAAGTACATACCCTTAAAACACAAAGTACATACCCTTAAAACGATATTTGTGTGTAAATCTCTCAACCCTAATTATCTTCATAGAATGTTTTTTTTACGTTGAATCAGACGAGTCCATTGTGATCTATGGGTATGGAAAGGGTTAAGTTCTCTTTTGATGATGCAATTTTTAATTATAAGACTTATTAAAGTTATGCAAAAAGATGCTGTGCAATTTTGTTAACATTGTGCACTATGTAATTTACAAATATATATGATATAATAAATTATTCATATATTTTCATATCACTGACTTATGTTCTTTGTTTCTCTCTTCTTCTTAAAGAGTAATAAATTTCAATAAGCTTGTTGATTCAATACTGTTTGTTACATTGTGTTAATAATTATTTCTCCAATTAGGACACATTGAAACAAAAAAGGTGTGTTCATTTCAGAGTCAGTCCTGAGACTTCAAAGAAAATGGCAGGTGTTCCATGTTTTCAAAAATGCTTCAGTTTCAACAAATCTTTGAAGATGTATGGTAAAGGTCAACTTCTCAAGAGTGTTTGACCTAGAGGTCATTTGCATATTACGATTTTGTCAGATAATTACCATATTGCAGATCATGATAGATAGATAGATAAATAAATAGATAGATAGAGGTAATTAAGTCTTCAGTGATATTTTAATCATACACCCCTGAATTCTGACAGTGCACTTAACCATTCTTTGAAATGGGCAGGTCCAAATGTGACTTCAAGGGTTGATGAGTTAAAAAAAGCAATATTAGCCATCTGCGACAGAAATATTTTTGAAATTGACTAATAGACAAAACCACTATGATACAATAAAACTTTTATAATAATTTTACATGCAATATGAACTTGTTCACACCTGAATTATGACAGTAGACCCTACTATTTATTGATCTGGGCGAGTCTAAATGTGACCACAGGGGTTGGTAAGTCAAATATGTTCTTCCACACAAAGAATACATGTGGAACCTGTCTTGAGAGACCATCCCATCAGGTTTTATTTAAAGGATTATTCAACTAAGTGGTTTTCAAAATGTGGGCACAAAAGACTGGTGGTCTTTCATGAGAGTGGTCTATCTGATTAAACAAATTAGCAATGAACCTTAAATAAACAGGACAAAATCGAACACATTTTTATAGATACTGACTAGCATTTTGTATCATTTTTATTTTTACAAATAAGCACATGAATAAACAAGATATTCTTTAAAATATAAATATTCATGGTCAAAAATCAATTCATTAAGAACACATCCTGCATAGTATTTTGTCAGTTTGTTTAATTACTCTCATACTTTCAGGGGTGGATCCAGGATTTCAAGTTCCAGGAGACGTAACCCTGGAACATATCTGAATATTGCTGACGCTGCAAAAATTTTTGGCAATTTCGCATTTATTTTCCACTTGTTTCAGAAAAGAAAAATCAAATATTTTACACATATTTTGGAAACTTAAGGGAGTGTGCACCAGCTGCACCCTGCCTGAATCCACCCCTGACTTTAGTCAGTGAGTACATATACATTTGTTAAATACTTTAAAAAGCTTTTTCATTAATTACCAAGTAGTAAGGGTTGAAATTTTATTCTAATGCTAACACCATCCTCACTAAATATCCTGATTTCATATGCTTGTATCTCAGCAAAATCATTTAAAATAGTAGGTATGTGAGTAACATTTCATCCAATCAGATAAGGCTTTGTAGCCTCAATTGGGTAATTATAATAATTATAATATTTTGTAAATAGGGTACAGGAAAAATGAAGGACACAAGCTTTGAATTTGGCCGACAGAAGTAAACATAAATTTAAAATTCATGAGATGCATGAATTTCAAAGGCATGTTCTAAAACAGTGTAGTAGAACACTGAAGAAAGTCAGACATGCCCAAAGTGAATATTCCATCGGTGAACTCAATTGACATCATTGAGATTTAAGCATACGCACCTTGAACAGTGACAATTTTTAAAACAAAGAAATTGATGAAATTAAAGAAATATCTATTGATAAAAAATGAATAAAAGTTGATAAAATCCTGTAAAACAAGAAAGCACCTTCAAGTTTCACCACACAAAATATATATCTTTTTGAAATAATCAATATTCTATAGCTCAAAAAATTAACTTCAAGTTCTTGTTATCCATCTCTAAATCACTCTTCCTTTCTATACTCAAATCTGACCCATATTTTGAGACCAACAAACCTGCCTTAAAAACCAGGCTTTTCACATCAGTTGGTCCCTCAATTGTTTTGTAACCCACCAACCCCTGTGCTCAGATTTAGACTCGCCCAAATCAATAAATAGTATGGTCTACTGTCATAATTTAGGGGTGAGCAAGTTCATATTGCATGTAAAATCATATTATAAAATTCTGATTCCAAATCATACATCCCTGAATTCTGACAGTGGACTTACACCATTCTTTGAAATGGGCAGGTCCAAATGTGACTTCAGGGGTTGACGAGTTAATTGGTAGAAATCTTATCCATCACTGAGGAATTTTTTCAATGTGATATAAAAAGGTATGTAGAGATGTACTATAGAGGTGTCTGGAAAACTGTCTATACATACAGTCACAAACAAAATTCTAACAGTACGCACTCACTCAAATGCTTTTTACATGCATATAGTATGACAGAAATACTGAACAGTTCAAAAATCAAGTAACATGCCAGAAAAATCACTGATCAAAAACTATTTACAATTTTGTTCTTGTATCACATGACCATCCTTCCATTTTTTAGGAAGAAACCTAATATATGCCATACAATTACACAATATTCAGTTTGTCAATTGTGTAATTAATATATTCTCATTCATTCATTCTTCTCTCTCTCTTTCTCTCTCTCTCTGTATATATCTCGCACACATCTTATATCACAGCACCATATTCTGTCTCTGTGTGTTATTTAACACATAATAGGTTATTCTTGAAAATTAAAACCAACACGTTTAAAAGAATCCATGCCACAATAACATCAGATGATTCTACTCCCTGTAAATCCATATTGGGCTTATCCCATATCAATGAACAGAATATTCCATTATGAGAGTGTAGGGTGATGAGACATGATAAATAAAATGAAGAAAACCTAAGACATTACTATCATTATCTTTCGTCCCCACTCTTTGACTGACTTTCATGATATTTGCCTCGCCAATGCTTCACAATGTTCACCAAAGCCCAAAGTCCAACAGAAAAAACAATACATCCCTGAGCCGCCATTCTTGTATTGATGAGGTAATAAGCGGTGTCTATATTTCCCTTGTATTTCCTTCTGTATCTTCCGTAACTCAGGAGTCGGTAGATCACGATAGCAACCATACCAGTAGCACCTAAAAAAGTCAGGCAAATTATCAATTATACAAAGTTTTGTATCATCATTTCACAGTTTGTTTTTTTTTCTTGGGGGGGGGGTTCATAGATTAGTACAGTGGAACCTGTCTCAAAAGAACACTCATGAAAGAGCACCTGTCTTTTGAGATTTTTCTTTTGAAAACCACTTGGTTAAAAAATCCTTTAAATAAAACCTCTTTTCTGGGGGAACCCCCGTCTTTTGAGACCACATTTCAGTGACACATGTATCTGGTTGTCTCTCAAAACAGGTTTCACACTACACTTATATATTCTGTCTTTTCGTTAGTCAGAGTTATCTCCCATGTCAGCAGGTATCGATTGTGACGTCATGTCTTAACATGAGAAAACATCATCATTCTCACACAAACATATGATGTCACAATTGATCATTTTTCTCATTTTACGCACAAACAAATGACAACACAATCGACACCTGCTACGAGGGGTGGTAACTCTGGACGATGAAAATACATGTACGTAATATGACTTAAAATAATTGAAGCCGGACCTCTGTTGCCAAGTGGTTAAAAGTATCACATTTTAAACCATAAAGTTTCTCACCTCTTTAGACAGCACAGGTTCGAGTCCTACTGGAACCTAAGTTGATTTTTAGAGAAAGTTAACCAATTTATTTCCAGAAGGCCAATATCCCTTTCACTACTAGGGTATTATGATATACAATGTATATGCCAAACTACAGCTGTCTAACGCATGTTGCAAAGAATGCTCATTTACATAAAAAATATGTTACGCTTAAGTCTTGTTTACCTCATGATTTCAACATAAACATAGTAACAGGGAATTCCAGAAACAGATGGATGCAAAAATCAGGCTACTTTGGGTGTCAAAGTAATTCAGGACTAGAAAACTTAAGGGGCTATTTTGGGCACTACAGTAAAGAGAGTTAACATTATTTATGTCACAATGGGCCAAGCTAGGGGAAAAGTATCTACGGTTATTTAATTCATAAGAATAAGAACACAAAACTTGTGATTCATTTTATAGCTTCTCTTATTTAAATGACAACAGGATTTTCATCTAGATAGACTTTCAAGTGCAGTTCATACATGCACTCAATTCTCATTTTTATAGTTAAATATCAAATATGAACAACGTGGTGAACATAACTGGGAAATTTTTGCCCAAAATTGGGGAAAAAAATAGAAGATTTTGCATTGGGAATGGGGCCTTTTACAGGACCCGCATGGTGATGATATTATTCTCACACCTGAGATATAGGGATCTCGTTAAAAATCAGTACTGCAAAATTCTATCCAGAACTGCTGATCCAGAACACTTTGTATCCATACACACATCGTCCGCATTATTTGTAATCATGGAGGATTAAAGAGATTTTCATGTTAAGATTCATTATAAGTTACATATAAATCTCACCAAATTTGTTTTAAAAGAAACAAAAAGATATGTATATAATGCAGGTTTATATTTATTTGCTACACTGATTTATTCAAGTATGTAAGCAAACGGGATTTCAAGCTTCCCACGTGCGAGAAAAATAATCAAGCGCCACATCAGAGTTCCAAAAATGGAAATTTTCAGTCGCCAGTGTGATGAATCAATATCACAACCTTGGCTTACGCCTCGGTTGGGACTTATTGATCCATCCCAACCCTGACTGATATTTTTCTATCTGGAACTCAAAGTGGAGCTAGATTCCATTTATCCCTGACTGGCCATCACCATATAACTGCAAAATTGTTGACTGTGGCATAAAACAACACACCAACATATAACAATTGTTCAAATAAATAGATTTTTAATATTTAACTCATCAACCCCTGAAAAACAATGGACTCTTCTTTAAATCAATGGCTTAGACCAGTCCAAATGTGTCTTTAGGGGTGAATGGGTTAAACATGATCTGTACATATGTAGTAAATACAGCCATGAAATTAAATTTCAGTGAATTTTTTCACTTGTGTTTGCGGAAAAATGTCATTGCACAAAAATTCAAACTTTTTTCAGAAAAATTTTGTAGGGACAAAAGCAAGTTACCTGCGGCAACGATTGGATTTTCTTGTAAATGACTGCCAATCCGAAATTTTTGTGATTCCTGCCACTCTATAATAGCCATATTTGCTCGGTCTTCATCTGTTAGCTTGTAAGCCTCGTCTTTATCGGCCGTGTTGTCAGTCATTTTGTTTTTCACTGGATCTGGATTTGTCAAAAAAATTAATTTGTTAAATGCAATTAAAATACCGGTAGATCATAGGGCTGTCATTGATGAGAAATTATATATCGATAAATAAAAAATATTGATATATCGATAAATCGAATAATATGCTACTTCTATGAAATGCATTCAAAATATATACCGGTAGATTCATTATAATATTTAGGTGCTTTACTGTGTATTTTACTATCTGATATATAAGGTATTACAACATTAAAATTACACTGGCAAGTGTAATTGTTCCTATCGGTCACCATACCTACGAGTATGATCCAGTGAGAAATATAGCATTTTACCACGAAGCTTGCCATAACCTAAAGGGTTAAAGTGGGTTGAATCATCAGGTTGATAATCAAAAGTCTGCCCCATTATACAATACCAAGGCCTATAGATCTAGTATATGTCGTATATGAGTTTGACAAAATTTAGTCCCAACTACAATGTACATCATTCAATGGTCAGTAACTCATGAGTAATTACCAGCAGGAAAATAAAAGTCAAAGACATTGACACAAAATTTGTTTACATTTTAACATTTAGGGATACATGTTTTAATCACTGGTCATGACACGTGCATCGATGTCATGTGTGTGACTTTGTTGGCCTTTGACGAGAGAAAGAGAGAGAGAGAGGGGGGGGAGGGAGGGTTGGTCACCCACTCACTGATCAGCTGATTCAATGATTGTTGTTGTTTTTTTTTAACATCATCAAATTCTTATTCATTCAGCTTTTATCATTTCTTACCTGTCTCCGTCTGCCCTCTTGTATAAAATCTGATGTAACAGGATCTTATACGAAATTCTTAATTCAAGGATGGTCAAATGAGCTCGGTGCTCATACACGTGTGTACGTGAGTGTCTTCATGAAAATATGCTCAGCGTGTGTGATGTAAGGCCGACAAAGTGACCTTCAACTTCGAAGACAATGAGTAAATGTCAAAGCAAAAACCGGACAATTGCAATTTCCGGAATTATAACAAATCTTTTAATTTCACATTATATGGATTGTCGCTTATAATTTCATTATTTAATTTAATAGAAAAAACTTTAATTTCTCTCGAAAACCTGTTGTTTTGATTATCTATGCGTAATCATGTACATGTGTATATGTTTGCATTTCATGTAAAACCATATTGTTTTTAAAAAATATTGTGAAGCCATTTCTTATCAGATTTCAATAGGATTTTCACTGTTAAACAGTGAATGTGGTTTTATATGAAATAAATAGTAAAATATGATCATGACTATAAACTTTTGGCAAGTACCTGTACTTTTATGGTTACTTGAGTCAGCTTTATATATAGCCTGTAAGGTTATATATATATCGCTGCTTTAGCGTAAAAGTGCCTCATAAAGTGCACCTTATAAACGAAGTGCATACGTACATAGAATCCGAATTTGATAATGATATTACTAATTAGGCCTACTACAATTATTTGAAAAAGAAATAGAATATCTATATAAGTTGTTTATCCTATAAAATCTGATGATATTTTCACTAATAAATCCGACACTCTTAGTCTTCATAGAAAAAAAGGAGAAATTACATGTATTTGTGATGGTCAGTGATGTCCATATAGATCTACGGGCCAAAATTAAAAATTACGGTTAGCTTACAATGGACATATATATATATATATATATATATATATATATATATATATATATATATATATATATATATATATATATATATACATTTGGCGAATTTATATTATTAATGATACACATGCATTTAGATTTTTTTTCAGCATCAGGTGATCTTTTTGTGGCATATGTCGTATATCATAAATTACATAATATTTGTAAGTAAAACTTACTCCACAACAGCTCATATACATGTTTTACTTAAAAGCGAGACATGTCTAAAGGCGGTCACTGTGCTGACAGGAAATTGAGGCCAGTGAAAATCCAATGTCATATATGTAGTGACAACAAAATTCTTCTATCATTTATAGATGTACTCCTCTCAAAATATGCAAATGATCATGCACCATGTATTTTAAATGATCAGACATACCAGAGCCTGCTCTCCATGCAATCATTTCATATACAGAGGAAACCTTATTTCAGGAGAAAGCAACCCAAAATAAGATTGAGCATAACTATTATTGTATTGCCATCATTTAAAATGGAAGTATACTTCCATGACAAAAGTGACAATTAAGATCGATTAACATAGTTAAAATATCGCATTTATCAATTTCCAATCCTGCGCTTGCATTGGCAATTGCCATTTTTGTCCATATTCGTGGCATCACATTGACTAACTAACTTTGATTCCAGTCAGGATCCCATGCCTTTCGTACATTTAGAAGTGAAAAATTTCTGACACAATGTAAAACAACAAAAGGTCACATGAGTAAAAAACCAGGCTGATCATTGGTTAACCCATTCACCACTAAAGACACATTTGGACTGGCCTAAGTAAGTGATTTAAAGAAGAATCCATTGTTTTTCAGGGGTTGTTGAGTTAATGAGAAGATTTTTCAATGATGTTCTAACTTTTGATCCTTGTTCGAGACCCCTATGGTCCAAGCGCCTTTTCATTTGCAAATGTTAGAAAGCTTCACATAAATGTAGGGATAGTTGTTGCCAAATTTTGTTTGATTTGGTCCAATGGTCCATTGAAAAGAAGAAGAAAATGTGTAAAAATTGACGAACATTTCTGTTCACTTTAAAAAGTATAGACTTGAAGTTAGGTGTCTATACATTGTCATAATGATCCTTAGATAATTCTTTAAAACAACTTTCTCACATATTTTCGAAAAGTTAATCAGTTTTGAGTTAATACATGTACCTATGCCATTTGTACAAAACTGTACCCTACATATATGTTATCTGAACCGCCCCTAGTGGCCTTGCCTTGTTTATGGAGATGTCATTTTTATTTCACAATCTTTGTAGATATTGACATATGAATAATGTAAACAAAATATGAAAGTCATCTGATCATTGGTTCATGAGAAGATTTTGCAAAATGTACCAAGTTTTGGTCTCATTAGCCTTTGTTAGGGTCCTTATGGGTCCTAGCCCTTTTTTTCATCTGCAAACTCTATGTGGCTTAACACTGGAATAATACCATACTCTTGTCAAGTTTGGTTAAAATTGGGACGGTTGGTTCTTGAGAGAAGTACGAAATGTGTATGATATCATGAGACAATAGACTAAAGCACCAGGTGTCCGAGTAGCACAGTGATCAGCACACTCGTTTCTCATCAATGCGACCCAGGTTCTATCCTTGGATTTGACAGGGGTATGGTGGTCGCAAAGTCAGACACATGGTTTTCTCCGAGTGCTCCAGTTTCCTCTCACAGCAAGGTCACCATGAGTTAAAGTATGACTCAACACAAATGCATTGTACATTTTTACAAATGTATGTATGTATATCATCTATTCTGGACCCAAAGTCACCACTGGACACTCGAGCTCATTAGTTTGACTACGTGTATAATTGTTTGTAAAACTTCTGGGTTTGAGTGATTAGGAAACATAATTTTTAATCATTCGCATATACATTTGTGATTCTGCTGCAAAAATGATTACATTTACCATGAATGAATATGTTGACTACAGTACTAAAAATCGGAGTACGTACTCAAACAAGTTTTAAATATTTCTGAATTTTTTTTTCAAATGAGCAATTATATTCATCGTTACATATTTTGTATCTAGTCAATATACAAACATGTCCAGTTACAGAATACATCCTGCGTGTGTTTAACCTTAAAGTCATGTAAATTTGGTGACTTGGGGCTCAGGAAAGGATACACAAGTATCACAAGTATGGCTCTGAGGTAAAAATAGATGATTAAAGCTAAATAATAAATACACTAGGTATTCTACCTCAAATTTATCTTTTATTCGTAAAAAGGAAACACAAAGCTTCATAAGTATGTTTCTTAATTATACATCAACTCACCAATCCCTATGGTCACATAAAAAGTATGGTCTATTGTCATAATTCAGGGGTGAACAAGCTCATATTACATGTAAAATTATTATAAAATTTTGATTGAAATCATACACCCCTAAATTCTGAGAGTGGACTTAACTGTTCTTTGAAATGGGCAGGTCCAAATTTGACTTCAGGGAATGATGAGTTAAGAAGAAGTTTGTACATATTAACCCTTTCAACCCCACAGACCATAGTAGACTGGTCTGATACAATAGAAAAGAGCATACCATTAAGTTACTTGGTGGTGAAAGGGTTAACAAATGAAAAGCATTACATGACTCAAGAGAATTAGAAGTATATGTCTACCAAGGTAAAGTGGCACACCCTGGTTCAGTCAGAAATCAAAACATTACGGTCTACTTTCCAAAAATAGGTTGTACAGGTAAAACATATTGCCTTTCATTACTGAATCTCTGATACTTTTGTGACGACAAGTAGCTTGCCACCCCGGTTATGATTTGATTTAGACTGGTTGTGTTTGTAAACGTGTGCCAATTTACCTTGGTAGACCTATACATGTAAATTGTACAGCCCCATGCCAAAAGTGAGTCAACTAACAATATTTCCCCAAAGCTTTCAATATGTGCACGTACATGTATGTTAAATCAACTGTTTTTTAAGACCCGCCACAAAGTAATGCGTGTGTCAATTCTTGTCAAAATTTACATATATATACAGAAATTTATTCATCGTCATCCGATATTAGTTTTACACTCCTTTGAAACTTTATTTCTGAGAAGCAACAACTTTCCTTTGCAGTAAGAAATTTGTTGATGCCATTAACATGTACAATACTATTAACGAAGAAGGAAATGTTGCTGCAAATTTCGCTATAAGTGACTTACAAATGTATAAACACTTACTGGGTCCATGAAAAGAAATTGACACATTCCAAACCAATTTAGACAGATAGTCCATAGACTTCAACAAAAATGTTCAAAAGTTTACAAGTTTTCATTGAGTATATACATTTTGTAGGTCATTCCAAAAATTTTTGACAAGTTGATTTTAAGTTATTTAACATTGGAAGCTATGGGAAAATGATGTTACATTGTAGTTGACTCACTTTTGGCAAGGGGCTGTATCATTCATTTTCATTGACAAATATTTGAACAATATACACATATTATTCGTCATAGTTCAACTTTTATCCTAGTGTCTCTTAATTTTCACAGCCAAAACAATTTGGAAAAGTTGGAATATACTATAAAACCTGTCTTGAGAGACCAATAACCACTGTCTTGAAAGACCATCTATCTTTTTTTGAGCCCACATTTTGAAAACCAATCGGCAGTAGTTAAATATGAAATGTGTAAATAAGTCTTTTCACTGCATGACCACCTGTCTAGTGAGACCACATTTCAGTGGCAGAAAGGATGATCTTTCAAAGCAGTTATATTATATATTACACACATGTTCTCTTAATGAGAAGTATATTTCCAGAATGTTATGATAGTTTCCATATTCTTATCCAGCATATTTTCTTTCCTGATAATCTCACAACCCCCCTCTCTCTCCCCCCCCCTCTCTCTCTCTCTCTCTCTCTCTCTCTCTCTCTCTCTCTCTCTCTCTCTCTCTGTACATGTATATTACTATATATCTCACACATTCTCTCTGTGTCTCTCAGCCTATTTGTGACCATCCTACAAGATAATAACACCCCTGATCCTGGTCATCAAACTTAAAATAATTCTAGACCATCAATAAACTGCCAGCTACTTCCCCATTGTGTTCATCAGAT
The DNA here is from genome assembly GCA_030159075.1 of Atrina japonica. Classification (NCBI taxonomy): domain Eukaryota; kingdom Metazoa; phylum Mollusca; class Bivalvia; order Pterioida; family Pinnidae; genus Atrina; species Atrina japonica. The sequence goes on from BROG01001133.1 coordinate 28,535, forward strand.
ATGAACTACCGTAAGCCAGATTTCACTTTCATTTTGACAAACAGGATTGACCCAGATTCCTACAAATGAACACAACACTTCCATGCTTCATGTCGTTTATCAATCGTTCGCAGTTTTTGAGCATGATGCCTCGGGTGATAGATCTACAGAATCAGTTGACGTATATACAGTTACATCAGCATCCCATACACTTTCATCGGATTTGTTGGGAGTGTTATGGTACAGAGAACTTACAGTTGGAAGCTTGAAAAATCCAGACTTTTGAACAGCATCGTATGCAGCTGTTGACTTAGATTTAAGAGACCAGCACCAATCAATTACTGCTGGATGCCATGTTGTGGCTTTTGGGGTTTTTGGAAAACTATTCTTTAGCTGTTGTTCCCAAAACACTCTTTGCAAACAATTCGGATCGGGGAACACTTTGAACAAGTCATTCTGGGCCATTTTCATGACATCCATCATTGCGGCACTGGAAGCATGGTCGAGTTCCACTCCACCATTTGTTATATCTCTTTCAAATTTTTGTTTTATTTTAATTACGTGTTCTTCCAGAGAGTCTATTTTGGACTTTTGTTGGTGAATTTTGTTGATCAAATCTTCCTTTCCATAATATCTGTGATTAAAAAATTTGGGGACAATCCCTGGTTGGCATTGTCTTCTCTTTAGATTTTTATTTCTTCTAATTAAAGTGCTACGATAACTTGAACAATGCCAACATCTTGCACCTTGAACTAAAAACTTGCATTTTGAACTCCTTATAGTCGACGAGTAAGCGACGTCACCTTTCACTGCCCCGAAGTCTCCCTCCCTGTATGCTACAGAGGAACAATCTTTCTCAGTCAAACCTTCTTGTTGAATCATGTGCAGTTCCCTAAATTCTTCATCTGGATTTCCAATGCAAATGGAAAACGACTGGAGTTTTGTCAACAATTTCATGACGTCACATATATTTGAATAAACCCTCGGCAGTTCTAGCCAAAACTCATGATCACTTGTAATCTCGACTTTGTGCACAAGTAATTCGACATCAAAATCCCTGTCAATTCTTATACTCAGTTTCACAGTTGGCAACAACGAATTGTATAATTCTACAATTGTTATACAATCACTGTTGCCTAAAAATACATACGGTGACGTCAAATGAATCGTTAACTCCTGTTTCAGAAAATCATATGCATCCAGAGAGGTCAAAAATCCAGATCCAGGTGATGCAAGTCCCTCTGATGAACTGTCCATCTCATCAGAACTGTAACAGTTAGCTCCATTAACGATTCTGTCATCAGTTTCACTGACAATCATGTCATCTGTGTCTTGTGTAACACATGTTGACTTGTCAATTTCATTTTGTTTGGCATAAGCCTGCAGAATATTTTGTTGTTCTTTTTTCTTCTTATGAGAATTCTTCCTGGGCAGGTTAATTTTGATTCTTCCTTTCTTTGGCATCCTGTAATGTGACAAAATATACATGTTTAAATAAAGTAGAACATGCCCCCTGAGAGACCACCTTTTCAGCCACGAAAATGTGGTTTCTCAAGACAGGTGGTCTCTCAAAACAGGTATTATTTACAAAGTAATCTAACTATAGTGAAACTTGTATATAACAACCTCCAAAAGGACACAAGAAAACTGGTCTTTATAGGGAGGTGGTCTTTATATAGAGGTTGATGTATACACACATGGGCCATTTGTAAGTACTACTGGGCACAGCAAAAAAAACAGTCTTAGTGACTGGGTGGTCTTTATACACAGGTGGTCACTAAAGCAGGTTTGAAGGTAGTGTAATTGATTTTCAGAATATGGTCTCAAAAGGCAGGTGGTCTTTCATGACAGGTTCCACTTTACATATCAGTAAATGAAATCTACTATAAACAATAATATTTTTAACATATTCACCCCTAAAGACACATTTGGACTGGTCTAAGTCCTTTATACACAGAAGAGTCCATTTACTTCAGGAGTTGACATGTTAAAAATCTGACTGCACATCAATCAGGTAATAACCGTGATTTCAAATTAGGTCTACATGTACAAATGTACATGTCTGTAAAAATACAAAAACTTTTTTGCATTCTAAGTCCCTGCACCTCGATTGCAAACAAAATATTACAAATGAGTCTGATTATGAAAAAATTATAATATACACATTCGACATGTATAAAACATGTAAAATAAAATCATGTATCTTATTCACCTTTTTCAGAAGAAAAAAGTCTCTAAAAAACATCTTCATAAAAAAAATTAAATATGTCTTACATGTAGATTTATACAACACAAATGCTGCGTTTTCCCTCGAAATATAATTAAGGGGTCAAATGGAACTCTTTCAATTGAAAGAAATTTCATTACAACATTAGGAAATTTTGGGGGTTACTAATTACATACTGAGATAATTCGACCCAGATGTATTGCCCCTATACCATGATGCTCCAAGATTATTTTCACTAAGATGTTTTGCCCCTATATAATGACGCTCCAAGATGATTTTCCCTGGGATGTTTTGCCCCTATACCATGACGCACCAAGAGATTATTCTCCCAATGATGTTTATACTGTTAAACATGATGATGATTCTCCACAGATGTATTACCTTTATACCATAACACACTGAGATGATTCTCCCTGGTATGTTTTGCCCCAATACCATTACACACAGAGATAATCTCCCCATGATGTTTTGCCCCTATACTATTACACACTGAGATAATCTCCCCATGATGTTTGCCCCTATACCATTACATACTCAGATAATTCTCCTGGGATTACACATGAGATTATTCTACCTGGAATGTTTTCCCCTATACCATTGCACACTGAGATGATTCTCCACAGGACATTTTGCCCCTATACCATGACGCACTGAGATGATTCTCCCCAAGAAGTTTTGCCCCTATACCATTACACACCGAGATGATTCTCTCTGTGATATTTTGCCCCTATACCCTTACACATCATGATGATTCTTCCTGGGATGTTTCGCCGCTAGACCATTGCAAATCGAGATGATTTTTCCCCACATGTTTTGCCCCTATGCGGTTACACACTGAGATGATTCTCTCTGGGATGTTTTGCCCCTATACCATTACACACTGAGATGATTCTCTCCGCGATATTTTGTCCCTATACTATTACACACTGAGATGATTCTCTCCGCGATATTTTGTCCCTATACTATTACACACTAAGATGATTCTCTCCGCGATATTTTGTCCCTATACCCTTACATACCATGATGATTTTTCCTATATATGATATGTGTATAAAATGTCTGATTATATATGATTTGTGTACACAATGTCTGGTTATATATGATATGTGTATACGATGTCTGATTATATATGATTTGTGTATATACAATGTCTGGTTAAATATGATTTGTGTACACAATATCTGGTTATATATGATATGTGTATACGATGTCTGATTATATATGATTTGTGTATATACAATGTCTGGTTAAATATGATTTGTGTACACAATATCTGGTTATATATGATATGTGTATACGATGTCTGATTATATATGATTTCTGTATATACAATGTCTGGTTATATTCTATTTGTGTATACAATGTCTGGTTATATATGATTTGTGTATACAATATCTGATTACCGGTATATATGATTTGTGTATACGATGTCTGATCAAATATGATTTGTGTATACAATGTCTGTTATATAAGATTTGTGTATATGATGTCTGGTATATATGATATGTGTATACAATGTCTGGTTTTATATGATTTGTGTATACAATGTCTGATTATATATGATATGTGTATATGATGTCTGGTTATATAAGATTTGTGTATATGATGTCTGGTTATATTTTATTTGTGTATACAATGTATGGTAATATATAATTTGTGTTTACGATGTCTGATTATATATAATTTGTGTATATGATGTCTGGTATATATGATTTGTGTATATGATGTCTTGTTATATAAGATTTGTGTATGTGATGTCTGGTATATATGATTTGTGTATATGATGTCTGGTTATACATGTATATGATTTGTGTATACAATATCTGTTTATATTTTGTGTATATGATGTCTGGTATATATGATTTGTGTATATGATGTCTTGTTATATAAGATTTGTGTATGTGATGTCTGGTATATATGATTTGTGTATATGATGTCTGGTTATACATGTATATGATTTGTGTATACAATGTCTGTTTATATTTTGTGTATATGATGTCTGGTATATATGATTTGTGTATATGATGTCTGTTATATTATATGATTTGTGTATATGATGTCTGGTTATACAATGTATATGATTTGTGTATATGTCTGATTATATATGAATACAATAATATTTGGCAATGTGTGGTCTATAAAACGTATTCCGGTATGTGACCGGTTTTCACTCGTCGTATTCAGGTGTCTCTAAGCTTGAGCCTGGTGACAGGTAATGTAGACCTGTTTAGGTGTTTTTGTCCGGTCTCTTCATATTTTTCTTATTTCTTTTGTAATAAATGTACCAGTGTCTAAGGTAAATTTGATTGGTTTTTTTTATTATTCAGTAAGAGCTAGCCAGTTACAAAAATCTGCAACCAAAAGGGGAAGTCGGACCTGTGTTTGTTTATATTTGTAATTCATCCATGTCTATGTGTGTAGTTCACGCTAGGGTGAAGTTTTACATTTTGACCAGATCGACTCAGGGGTGGATCCAGGGTGGACAAAATAGTTCTCAGAGGGTACCCCTGTTTGAAAATCTTCTCTAGAACTGCTGCATGGATTGAAAAACTAATAGCATCTGAGTGATTTACATGGATGCATGATTCAATTTACTGTTTTTGGAATCAATTGGAAAATTTATCTTTAACATATTTTTGACATCTTTCCTGGCTTTGTCATTTTCATTCAATTTTAAGTTTCCTCTACTCCAAAGAAGTGTTAAAATAAGTTGTAAATTTGAGATTCCCATATTTGTAAGATACCATCACAGTTCAGGGCCCAGCACCATAACACTTGAGAATTTGCTTATCTATAAGAATATTCTCAACTTGACCTGCTAAGCCAATCAGATTTCAGTATTAGCCAAAGTTGAGTAAACATTTTTAGACTTTAGTCATTCTTAGTTTTATGGTGCCAGGCCCAGGTGAGTGATTTGGCCCATGGGCCTCTTGTTTATTTTTTGTGCTCACATAGAAAGAAAATACTATTTGAGATGAAAATACTTTTGAAAAATGGGTTTAATTTAATTAAAGGGACTATATTTTTATGAAAAATGTTTCCTTACTCTGTGTAATTTGGTTTTTATAAACATTCTGTGGGTTACATGACCACGTTTTTGGGGGGACTTCTTTTTAAACACTGACATAGATTTGTTGAGGAGAGCAAGGACCGACAACTCTGTGTAATATATTGGTTACTTTTCTGTACAAAAAATGGCTTCTTTTGTTCTTATCAATATGTCAGTGATATTCTGTCCAAAATTTAAAACCAAAATCGTTAAATTTTCAGTTTGATATAAACTTACTGCATTACAATAATATGTTAGGTACCAAATAAATAGCATTTCATCATAAATGAATAAATAATTTACCGTCTTTTGGCTTTACAAAATCACGAAACTGGGAAGGTTTTCGATATTCTTGCATTCGACTTCGAAAACAAACTGCGATGGCTTTAGGCCTGACTTTGTAAATATTACACGGTTTAATAGATTACCAAACGATATGTTAATTATTCGTATAACAAATGCTCACCTAATCTGCTGTTTTTGCACCTTTAATTTGATGTTTTCTTAGGCGTACTAGGCCAGTATTTTGATGTTGAAGGCACAAAAGCTGTAGGCTCGTACGAAAAACCCGAAATGTCCAAAGTCAGAGATAACCCCTAAATACCCATTATAAATACGGTTTGCCATTCATTTACTCATTAATATTTTTTTCTTTATTTCATACAATATTTCATTCATAACAAACAATGGAATGAAATAAAAGTTTTGCTCTATTTCTAAGGTTAATATAATAGCAAAAATTGTCAATATCGCTTTGAAGAACGATAACTCTTACATGCAATTCAGAAATTAACACAAAAATGCTAGATCTACCAGAATAGACTATATGATCAGCGAGAACAGCACCGTGTGAATATTACCGTGTGAAGGTCTGCTGTTTATTTACAAATGGATAGGATTGTTGTATATCTATTGACTATTTAATTCTAATTGTTATCATATGAATATTTCTTATCATGAAAAACCTAAACAGGACCGTTTTTAAAGGCAGTCAAGCTGTCAAAATAGATGTTGTTTTGTTTATATTAAGTTTCACCGAAATATTCTGTCGATGTTTTATATTTTTATATCTTGGATTTTATGGACTTGGACTACTGACTTTGTATTATGTGTTGTGTTTGTCCTACATATCGGTAAAGATATTTTCGTCTGACGGTTTTCTCAGCATGTAGGGACTGAGTGGTCAGAACATTGTGCTTTCAAACATGAAGTCTCTCACTTCCTGTCAGCGCAGGAACCTAAGCTTGGTTTTGTGAGAAAATTTCTCAGTTTACTTGCGGAAGACTGGTAATCTCTTCCTGCGTACATTGTAACCGGGTTCTGTATAAGCTCCCAAATGAGAAAAAAAAATGTTTTTATTAGATGCATAAAACACGACTCCCTAATGAAAACTGCCCGACAATTAATCCAACAATTAAAATTCTGTGAAGTAACCAGGGAGACCGTGCCCCTAAAGTTTATAAAATAGTTGTGAACCCTTAATTTTCTATAAAAAGTCGGAAAATTAAAAACAAATTTCCCGAATAAATTTTAAATTGACACCTAATTCAACTTTGGATCCTCAGTCTGCATTTTGATGATATATACATTGCATCACAAATAGGTATAAATTTTATGTCACCAAATTAAAAACAAATTTCCCAAAATTTGTCACCGAATTAAAAACAGACTTCCCCCAAAATTTCGCGACTCGCTCCGCTCGGCGAATAAATTTACATTACCCCAACTTTTAATCCTCAGTCTGCTTTTGATGATGTTTGCATTGCATCACAAATAGGTACATGTACATGTATAATTTTATATCACCAAAATAAAAACAAATTTCCCAAAATTCTGCGCTCCTCGCTCCGCTCGGCGAATCAGTTTTATATTTATACTACCGAGACTTGGAATTATCAGTCTGCTTTTGATGATGTATGCATTGCATCACAATTAAGTATAATATTATGTCACTCTGAAAACACCCACCTTTTAATTTTTTCTACATACCATAGGCGTCGGAAGCAAATTGAAAGTGGGGAGGGGGCTAAACCAACTTAAAACACACACACGCCAGAAGTGGGGGGGGGGGGGGCTAATAAACCAACTTAAAATACACACACGCCAGAAACGTATGCTTTGGGGGCTAAGCCCCAATTTTCTAAAAAACACTTTTAATTTTTTCTATGCCTATCTTTGCAAAGTGGGGGTTGGGGGGGGGCTAAGCCCCCCGGCTCCGACGCCTATGCATACGCCACTGTTGTATGTACTAATTGCATAATCAAAAGGTACATTATACCACTTTCAAAAATAAAAAAGAAAGAAAGAAAAAAGAAAAAAAAAGAATAAATTGCACCCCTACTTTTGATTTGCTTCCTACGCCACTTCATAGGGCCTACATTTTTTTTATTGAAAAGGGCTTCCCTGAGCTTTTAAAAATCAAAAGATTTCTGGATTCCATTATGCTGATACATTTGTGTTTAACGAGACTCAATTTAGATCTATAGAACATTCACGATAACTGCGGTCCTGTAACCTTGAAGGAAGAAATAACACAGATTCCCGCAAAAATACAGACGTCGTTATAGTAACTGATTGTTTCTTGGCGCCATTTTCCGGGAATCTGTATCATTTATTCCCTCAAAGTTACAGGACCGCAGTTATCGTGAAAGGGTCTATTTGGGGTAAATGATAAGTCTGTCAATTTAATGCAATATTTGACTGGGATAAAAACGAGTCGCAATATGATAATTAACTTTATGGGCTACACACATTTTAAGTAACTTTTTTTATGATCAAACCTTCTTTTGAGAAGGATATTCAATGTGATTTATTAGTTGATTGTTTTGTTGTTTTTTTTCGCATCAACGGACTTCCAAATAAAAAAATTATCTGATAAATGCGTAAACCCGACCATCTAATGAAGTATTGCATCACAATTAATCAAAAACTTAGAAATATGTACAGTGACCATTAGAGCTGCCCGAAACTGTTGATGAAATATGTGTAAAACTTTTTTTTTTCTATTAAAAGTCGGAAAATTTAAACAAATTTCCAAATTTATTTTTACTGGGAAATGCATGCGCAATTTCATTTTTAGAAATGGCCTTCAGGTGATTTGATTCCTATGCCACTGTTGGACAGGGTGTGGCATTGGGGGTCTTTTGTCTAAATTATACAAGTCGGGCATTTCAAGGGAAAAGTGGGAATAAGATAGCTGATTGGTTTTTTTTTTTTTTTAAAAAGCATTAATATTGGCAGGGGTTTCACAGGGTCCATAACTCAGACATCTATTATTCAGTGACCAACGACCTTTATCTATATGATATAAAAAATCTCAGATACCAAAGTATAAATCAATAGAATGCCCAGGACACAGATACAAATCCGGTAAAAATGGATAAACACGGATCTCTGGAAACCAAGAGGTGGGATCAGGTGCCACGGAGGAGTAAGCATCCCCTGTCGACCGGTCACACCCGCCGTGAGTCCACAGTCAAATCAAATGATATATGTGAGGAGTGTATCCTCGTCACAATTGGTACAGACGTCTCAATTATTATATAGTTGTTGAAAATTCATGTATTTATAGCAAGTAAAATTATTAACAATAACTTGCTGATTGTTTTCCATATCATGGATAGATTTTTCGATATAAAAAATTGATTTTTAAATGAAAAAAAAAACCAAAACAATCAAATCCATTTTCAGATTAAAAAAATCGACTTTATGATTGATCTGGTGACGGATAATCCACTTTTTATAAGGGAATTGATGGAATCATCATTCAATTTTTAAGATTTGAAGTGATTTAGCCTACACATTAACCGTTAACCCTACACTTAAAAATCACAACTGGGCTTATAACCAATATCGAGATGTTTAACTTGTGACAGGAAAGGACCGCCGTAATTTTGGAATAATAATTAAATATTCACTGCGGAAATAAACAACAAAAATCGTCACTTCCGCACCTATCACATGAATAATTGCCAACCGTATTTAAAGAAGTAAACTGTGATTTTACGTCTAGTTTATGCATTTGCAATGCGATTTTATCTATTTTCAGAAAATATAGTAGATGTTTGTGTAATGTATTGACTCAGGATTTTACAAATCTCGCTGGAAAATACGGAAATTTTATTCTAAGTGTCTCTATCCGGAATCGGGATTATATTTATAATGTCATTGTCAATGAGTTTGACAAGTTGGTACGAAGCCGTTGGAAAGAAGTGTGGATGAAGATATGAGAATATGGCACACCCACAACAATATGCTGTTATTATTGAACTAGCGACATTATTGAGAAAAAACGGTAATTTGGTTAACAGAAGTATTAATTCATCAACCCATGAAAAACAATGGACCCTTCTGACAAGTTCTGTAAATCAATGATTTAGACCAGTCCAAATGTGTCTTCAGGGGTATATGTGTCACTACCAATTCTTAAACTCGAGCATTTGCGTAATGAAAGTAAATAGACTGGGCTGATAGGCCTAAGTAATGGTTTCATTGTTTCATGTACCTGAAGCTAAAAGTCGTTCTCATAGATAAGTAGAATAGATGTGTTGACATGTGGGATGCGGACATGGGTGTGTTGTCCACTTGTGTAGATATGGAGATCTCCGTCTGAGTGATAAGAATCTGGTTGTTCATTCCAGAGGTTTCCCGAGAATTGGCCTTTCAGGGGCCCGTTTTCCGAAAGGTCCCATGTCCTAAATCATAAGTCTTAGTCTTGATCGTCATGGGACCGACCAATCAGCGATGTGTTGCCATGGTAGTTATGATTAAAAGTTAGGATTTGGGAATTATGACCTTTTGTTAAACGGGCCCCAGATTCCTGCAAGGCTACATGTATCATGAGGACTGAGATTTCCCTTTCCACTTAACACACCCATAATTGATTATTTTTTCCCATGCTTTTGTAACCACCAGAGAGGGGGGTTGTTCTACTCCCTCCGCGGTTTAACCTGAAATTCACAGCTTGCACTATGCCCTTTGGCTATTATGATGCCATGGCGTTTGTTGCTTGTCTACAACCTAGGCTGTCACTAGAGAAATTCTGACTGGCAAAATGGTAAATACATGTAAGCCTGTCCAAGATGGGAGAATAATGGCATCTTACACAGATGTGGTGAATGGATGAGGAAATCTTCACCAAAGTGGTTTGTTTGTTTATTGTTGTTTAACGTCCCACTCAAGAATATTTCACTCATATGGAGACGTCACCAAATGCCGATGAAGGCTTCAAATTTTGGCCTATGCTCGGCACTTACGGCCATTACGTGCCAACACCTACTGTGAAACGGGACCTCCAGACCTCACGATCCAGAGTCGAGCACGCTACCGACTACCAAAGTGGTAAGAATGTGTTTGTCCAAGGACTCCAATCTGAGAATGGAGATTTCCATTTCTACTCAACATGCCCATGTTTGATTATTTTTCTTGTATGTTTCTTTTTTTTTAATACATGTACATGTTTATGTAGAACTATATGCATATTAAAGTCTGACATTACTAGAAGACAGAGAAATTCTACATCACAAATTGTACTGTGATGTCATAATTTTCACACAAATAATAGAATATACCCCTACCTTGAGGGTATGTCAACGGAATCTCAATCTGAGGGTAAGATTCGTGAATGACAAACCCGAGGCTTGCTGATGGTTTGTCATTCAATAATCTTATCCCGAGGATTGAGATTCCTTTGTCATACCCTCAAGATAGGGGTTGATTATTTTTCTCCCATGTTTTAAATACATGTAGATTGCAGATCCACGCAAATGAAATCTGACATTATGCACAGCATTCTAGATGCCGCAGACACACTACAGCATAAATTGTATTGTGACGTCATAGCGCGTGTCACTTGTCAATAACCTAGGGGTTGACAAGGAAATCATTCCCTGTTAAAATGAAGAAAAAATCTGTGAACAATGGGAGAAAATGTTAATCTTATCCCACCGCATAAAGACAAGGAAATATTTTTCCATTACTTTTGTGAATTCCACTGCCCACAGTGGGAGAAAGCACCCTCTTTCCTGTTACATTTAGAATACTTGTCTATTCAATAGAGAAAATTGGTGGAAACCAGCCTTTGTTGTCTTGTCTTTAAGGGGTTAATAGACCCTTTTTGGGTCCTGTACCCTTCCAATTGGGAATTTTGCATTGCAGTGGGCCAAACTGGGGGGGGGGGGAGTAACTATGGTCGTTTAATTCATAAAAATAAAGACGAAAAGCTTATGATTCATTTAGCTTCTCTAAATTTTAAAACTGACAACATATTTTTCATCTGAAGACTTCAAAGTGCAGTTCATCCATGTACGAAATTCTTCTTTTTATTGTTTTATACTGAATGTGAATGACATGGTGAACATAACTGGGAAATGTTTGCTCAAAACTGGGGAAAAAATTAAGAGATTTTGCATTGGGAATGGGTCCTTTTTCTGGACCTGCATGTTGATGATATTAACCCCTATTATACTGTATGCATTTTCTAGACTTGAGCTGATAATTTTATGTGACAAAGTTTAGAATCTTCTACTCACGTAACGATAAGGCTGGTGGTCTTTACAGAATTCTAAGAAGTTATGGCATTGAGTAATTTCAGTACCTTTTGTGTACCTTTTCACATTTGCAGAATATTTTCACCACTGGACCAGGTACATTGTATATGTACATTGTAATATCAGCAGCTATAAACGGTGACATTGATTGATTACATGTAATAAGATCTCGCAATAAATATCAGTTTCTTTAAATCAAGTTTTGACACATGTTTTTGAAAAAGTTCATTAAAATATCTATGGTATGCTTCACATATTTTCTTAATGTTTTTATCTGGGTTATGCATCTGGATACCATACACTGACTGTTACATGTAGGTGTCAGATAAGAAAAGCAGCCTACAAAAAAAGTGATGTCACTTGTACATGAAAGAACATTTATCTAAACATTATTCTTTGAAGATGAAATGAAACAAGATACATGTATTACTGAAAGTTGTCAATGTAAATATTACAAAACTGGAAGTACATGTACATGTAACCTTGGCCGAATTTCTGTTGATATCACATGATCTGAGTACAAACTAGTATGACAAATCTGAACGGAATGGAACAACTCTAAAAAGGTCTATTCAAGAACACATACATGTATTGCATTTTTGTACTATATCATCATAAACTCATATTTTATCAATTTTTCAGGTGACAAAATCCTGACCGGTGAAAGTAAGCTATCTTTGACCACACAGTCACTGTCGTATCTGAATTCGGCTTTCCGTCGCTATAGTGAGATTAAACACGAACAACAAAAGGAGACAAATTCCAAAAGAAACAACAGACTAACAAAAGAACAAGAACAACTTCAACAATGGAGAACCAATGTCCAGTTTCTCCACGATTTTATAACAAAAACGGTTTCTTTGAAGGTTAATTCTTTACTTACATATGATATACATTTATGTTTTTACATGTATGCATGTTTTTAAATAGAGGCATACATGTACATGTCTCCAGGGGTGGGTGATGTGAGTGGCCAAGTGGATAGAGTATTGCGTGTCAAAAAATAATGACCAGGTTTTTTCTTGGGTCTGTACATGTGTAGGTCCGGTATATTAGGCCCCATTCCCAATGGCGAAATAGTAACATTTTCCCCAATTTCAGGCGAAAAATTCCTGATATAATTGTAACCCTTGTGAGAAAAAAAAAGTGATTAGTTAAAAGTAAATTAGAAAATGATAACGAATGTTGTTGTATCTTAATTTTTAGCAAACAAGAAACAAGGCCTGTTTTTGGTATTTGAATGAATTAGATATTGAAATATATTAGTGAAACTATAATAGCTGTTAGATTTTTCCCAATTTCTGGAAAAAACACAGCAAAATTCCCATTGGAAAGGTACAGGCCCCTGTTTCTGGAGGGTAGAAAAAAAAAAATTCTGTATGAAGTCTCTCACTTCTAGTCAGTGCTGGTTCCAGTAGAGGCTCTAACCAAAGCTTGTTTTGTTGGAATATTTGTCAGTTTTCTGATGGAAAAGAAATTCAAAGGCCAGTGGTCTCTTCCAAGGTACATTGTAAACAGGTATTTTTCTCCTCTATAATTATTTAAAAACACATCAGCTGCCACTGTATACATTGTAACTGAAAACATTTCGAGTGTGTTGCATAAAACACCATTCAAACATCTGGTAAGACTTCTTGATTTTCATGTGATAAGTATGTGTACATGTATGTACTTATTGCTTTTCAGTAGAAGTCAACATCATAAAATAAATAATTCATTGTGCAGTGAAACTTAATCTCTTGTAAAATAAATTTGATTTAGAGTATGCATTTTGTACAGTGAAACTTGTCTATAAAAACCCTCTTACCGACACAGCAAAAACCAGTCTTTATAGGGAGGTGGTCTTTATATAGAGGTAGATTTGTACACAAATGGTACTATTGGAGACAGCAAAAAAAACGGTCTTTATGACCAGGTGGTCTGTATATGCAGGTGGTTGCTAAAGCAGGTTTTACTGTATTTTTGTCTGAGTGGCACTGATTAACTTACACTTGTCTAGATCTAGTAGTAGTACATAGAGGGTAGAGGGTTCCACGGGCAGACTGGCACATTTGATTTCCAGTGCTGTGTTTGTTCCATGTTGACTTTGTTTGTACGTATACATGTATGTACAGCTTCATGTCAAAAGTCAGTCAACTAACATAAATGCATGTAGCTTTCCATGCTAAATCAACTTTTTAAAAATAATTGGCCTGACTTACAATGTATGTATGTATGTATGAATGAAATCTTGTAAACTTTTGCACATTTCTATTGAAGCCCATGAACTACACGTATCTTTCTAAATTGGTTTTGAATGTGTCGAATTCTTTTCATGAAAATTGCTAGTATGGTATTTGTAGGTGACAAGCGAAATTTGCAGGGTAATTTCCCTCTTAAAATTTTTTCATAGTAAGTAGCATTACCGAAACACTTACTGCAAATAAAAAAACCTGCTGCTTCAGACACGTGTAAAACTAATATCAGATGAAGATCGATATAGATGAATACACATTTCCATGAATACATGTATGTGAATTTTGACAAGAATTGATACAAGAATTGCTTTGTGGCAGGTATGTAAAAAAAAATTTTTTTTTAGCATAGAAAGCTATAGGAAAGTGGTGATAGTTGGGTCGACTCACTTTTGGCACAATCCTGTATGTTACTTATGACTTCTGTTACAAGTAACACTTCAGTATCTGTGGTGTTGTAATTTTTGTTATAGACTGTACATTTATCTTTGCTGTAGATAACACACGGAACAGCCACAATGCAAGGACCGATATTTATATCCCGATTTCGTGGTCTAAAGATATTGGAACTAAGGAGGGTACCGTTACACATGGTGGAAGGCTTGCAGAAACTACGAGGACAATTAGAACTTGTAATAGTGTCAAGGTCACTTCAAAATATACAGGTAAAATGGGTTTTATTTAAATGAAAATATGTAGTTATACATCTGGGCAAAACACCCAGTAAGGCTACTGCTGTGGGTACATGAAAATATGTGGTCTCTTTGGCTGAGTGGTTAGAGAATTGCCCTTTGAACCATGACGTCTCTTACTTCTGGTCAGTGTATGTTCGAGCCTCACTGGTACCTTATAAGCTTATTTTTGTGGGAAAGTTTGCCAGGTTACTTGCAGAAGGCCGGTGGTCTCTTACCGGTTATATTGTAACCGGGATCTCTCCTCCACCATTAAAAACTGGCTACCACCATATAACTGAAAAATTGTTGAGTGTGGCGTAAAAAACTGTTCAAAATTCAAATTCAAACTTGAAAAATATAACATAAAATTTTCTCCAGTTTCTTAAAACTTAAAATTTACTGAAATCTGACAAGTAATCTCATCATGAAATCCCATTGGCTCAAAGTCTAAGTGATAAAAATAAAATCTCTCAGACATTACCAAATTTTTAAATTTCAACTCAGAAATGTAGCATTTCAAAAAATATTGCAATTCAAAAGTTTACATGTACATTTGTATGTAGGACCCGAAAATGACTGTATATGCCCAAAAAAATCACTGTTGAATAGGACATACATTGGACTGAAACCCTTTCTTGAATTTAAAGTTATTTTGTTTTTTTGATATGGCTGACAATAAAGTGATAAAAACGCTGACATTCCATATAAGGAAGCAATTACTACTCTTCGGATTGTCAGCTTATCATATCTGAATAGTAGCATGGATTTCATAACATGGAATGTCACAAGGAAAATTTTAACTTCCCAATGGAATTTCTTTAATAACTCCATTAATACAATAATTTGGGGGGAGGGGGGGAAAAGTTCATTTCCTTCCATTAGGATTGATTTTTTTAAAGAAAATGTCAAATATTAAAATATTTTTCAGGGAAAGTGACTTTAAAAAAGATGTGGATCTTTTTTTTTTTTCAGTACGAGATCCGATAATATTTTTTAAAAATGGGTCTAGTTTTGTTGATATTAAATTTTGAGTTTATCATAATTCATTTTGTTTCAGGATTTTTTTGAGACATGTGGTGGAGATATGAGTGCCCCTTTGTCATGGCCTCAATTAAAATCGGCCTATCTCAGTTACAACGGATTTCTAAAATTAGATGCTTCGCTGGTATGTGTTACATTTGTGTACTTACCTAGATAATGTCATTAAAGTATTAACTGTCGTTTAGTCCAACATGACTACTCCATAGTTACCAACCTCTGATCATGATAATAATATTATGTGGTGACCCACTTTTTAGATCCCAGGAAAAAATGTTGGTAAGCTGATGTTGAAACACCCACCCCCCCACCCCAAACAGATTTATGATTTCCATCTCAAATAAATTAAAAATACCTTGAGTATGGGCCTCAGATTATTTTGACTATTTCTGTTTCTTTTTCAGATGAGGAATGATTTTTATCATTCATACAATAGACATATACACAAATGACCAGCTGAAGTATCAATTTTCTCAGTTTTTCTCCTTAAGCTTAAAGGGGCATTAGCTGTGGTTACCAAAATATTATTTCCATCTTTTCTACTTTTACTGCTTGTACTTGATGTACAATAACAAATAAGAGCTAATCACAGGCATACAAAATCTTATATTCCTATATATTTTGTGAAAATAAGGTCAGGTCCAGTGTGATATTCATATACAAATAGTAAGGTTGAATTAATCAATGGCAAGTGAAAAAGTGCCAAACCTGGGTTTCTCAAGCAATTTTCACAAAACATATAGGAATATTAGAATTTTTATGCCTGTGTATATTTCTTTTTTGTTATTGTATATCAATCTAAGTAGTAAAACGGGAAGAAACAAATTTTGAAAAAAAAAATACAGCTAATGCCCCTTTAAAGTTTTGTAATGGTACTCTTACTGTATAAGCTAGAAAATCATAAGTGCCACAAATTTGAATCAGGGAATCTTTACTTTGCAAGTCACATGCTAATCCACTAGACATCTGCAAGGGGGGTCGGAAAATGAATGATTACATGTATTTGGATTAAGACAAACAGATAGAATGAACATGCAGATATGTTTAGGCTATGTTGCAGAACATATGCAGTTATTACATGTTACTACATGAATAGAAATTTCTATATATGATTTTTTTATCTTTTGTTCTCAGAGATTATTGCCAGATCTAGAGGTGCTAGACATCAGTCATAACAGTATAGACAAAACAGAAAACTATCTAGAGGTAAGTCAGAAATATAGAATATAGACAAAACAGAAAACTTTCTAGATGTTAGCAGAAATGTAGTGTAGACAATACAGAAAACTGTCTAGAGGTAAGCAGAAACATAATGTAGACAAAACAGAAAACTGTCTAGAAGTAAGCAGAAATATAGATTATAGACAAAACATAAAACTTTCTAGATGTTAGAAGAAATGTAGTGTAGACAATACAGAAAACTGTCTAGAGGTAAGCAGAAATGTAATGTAGACAAAACAGAAAACTGTCTAGAAGTAAGCAGAAATATAGATTATAGACAAAACAGAAAACTTTCTATATGTTAGCAGAAATGTAGTGTAGACAATACAGAAAACTGTCTATAGGTAAGCAGAAACGTAATGTAGACAAAACAGAAAACTGTCTAGAAGTAAGCAGAAATATAGATTATAGACAAAACAGAAAACTGTCTAGATGTTAGAAGAAATGTAGTGTAGACAAAACAAAACTGTCATAGTGGTAAGCAGAAATATAGACAAAATAGAAAACTCAAGATGTAAGCAGAAATATAGACAAAACAGAAAAATGTCTAGATGTAAGCAGAAATATAGACAAAACAGAAAACTGTCTAGATGTAAGCAGAAATATAGACAAAACAGAAAAATGTCTAGAGGTAAGCAGAAATGTATGGTAGACAACAGAAAAATGTCTAGAGGTAAGCAGAAATATAGTGTAGACGGGTAAGCAAAAATGTACTTTAGACAAAACAGAACTATTTAGAGGTAACAAAGTGTAGACAAAGCAGAAAAATGTCTAGAGGTAAGCAGAATAGTGTATACAAAGCAAAAAGCTATCTAGTGGTAAGCAGAAATATAGAATATAGACAAAACAGAAAACTATGAAGGTTAGCTGAAATATAGTGTTGACAAAACAAAAAACTATCTAGATCTAAGGAGAAATATAGAATTAAGAATATAGACAAAACAGAAACCTATTTAAAGGTAAGCAAAAATATAAAATATATACAAAACAGAAAACTATCTAGAGGTTATCTTTAATTCTCATCTTAAAGTAATAAGGATATTTTCGTGAATTTCGAGATAATGAGATTCCACTATATATATTTTCCACCCCCTCATCCAGTTAAGACGATTGGTTGGAGTAGGGTTGACCTGCTTCTTACTGTTCATACATCAGCTAAACTTGCACGGTATATATATCTTATGTTTCTTAGCACATGCTGTGCTTCAAATGCTGGAATAGTCCTGTATGTAATCACGGGTTAGCACAGACCTTGAAAAGTGCTTGAATATAGAGTTAGTCTTTGAAAAGTGCTTGAAAACAACAATACCCTTTGAAAAGTGCTTGAATTTAATGCACAATGCTTGATTTATTTCATCAGAGTGCTTGAATTCTACTCTTCGCATGTTTATTCATCGCTAAAGAGAGACATTTAGATAAAGAAAATTTAGCTCCATCATACAGGTGAGATGCTTTACCTAGTATAATACAATTTGAGCAAAACATTTTTGTGATGTTGTACTGCTGGATCTCTTTAGTGTGTAGCGGAACATTGAGCAGTATTTTGGGGACTGCCATTGAAATGTGAAAGGTCTTTGCTGTCAGTGTTTCTTTTTTACTTTGTTTTGGCTTGCAAGGTCTTGATAGCTTAAACATACAAATTTAAAGTGTTTGATAAGTGAATGCTTGGAAAACACTATTAAAAGTCCTGGAAAAGTGCTTGAAAAATGTTATTCATTGGCTGTATGAACCATGGTAATTGTTATGCATACATGACTCAGTTTTGGACTTTACTTGGTCTATTTTTAATGCTGTGGTTCAGAAGATTGATTAAGGTTTGTTTGTTTGTTTGTTTGTTGTTGTTTAACGTCCCACTCAAGAATATTTCACTCACCAAATGCCGGTGAAGGCCTTAAATTTTAGCCTTTGCTCGGCGCACTGAATGAGCGGCCATTGAGCAGTGAGGGATCTTTAATGTGTAATTTATGCCAAAAACTACTGTGACCACGGGATACCTTGACTTTTACTGTCTCATCTGCAGGACAAAAACACTGGAAACAACAACTTGTCGCCGGTAAGTTGTCTGGACTCGAATAAGATCACGATACTCACAATCTAGAGTCCAGCACGCTACTGACTGAGCCAGGTCGGCTCTTGATTAAGGTCACTTTAATTGGACAGATGTGCTTGGATAAGGTGAGCTTGTTAATTTTTTGTAGTAATTTATGCTTTTTTTTTTGGTTTTTAATGAAATTTTATATTTTTTCCAGTATCTGACAGAATTGACAAGATTAAATCTGGGATACAACTTTATAGACTCTGTGCCCACCTTCTCCCTGTCTGTCAAAGCCAGGCTGAAAACACTGGTGCTGAGAAACAACAACTTGGATAATATTGAAGGTAAATTGTCATGAGATAATATATAAAGTTGTTATCAAGAGATAAGGTAAATTGTCATGGTATGATGTAAATAGTTATGATATTGAAGATAAATTGTCACGACTTGTATACAGTTGTCATGAGATAATATATAAAGTTGTTATCAAGAGATAAGGTCAATTGTCATGACTTGTATACAGTTGTCATGAGATAATATATAAAGTTGTTATCAAGAGATAAGGTCAATTGTTAAATAGTTATGATATTGAAGATAAATTGTCACGACTTGTATACAGTTGTCATGAGATAATATATAAAGTTGTCATGAGATGATATATAAAGTTGTTATCAAGAGATAAGGTCAATTGTCATGAGATAATATATAAAGTTGTCATGAGATGATATATAAAGTTGTCATGAGATGATATTGAAGGTAAATTGTTGTGAGATAACATTGAAAGTAAGTTGTCATGAGACTTTTAAATTTCAGATGGACATAATGCCCACTTTTCTCTTTAGATATACACAAATGGATTTTGTTCTATTGTATTTCAGGGATACCTTTCTTCACTTGATGTACCTGGTATTGGATGTAACTTAATGTAAAAAAGTTATTTTATGTTTTCTTGTAGGACAGTTACATGAAATTATTTAATTTTATCTAGTGGTAGTTGAGTAATATAATAATGTCTCAGAAAACTGTCTGACTGATCATCTTTGTTTAGATGTACTGACAGATTTACACAAGTTAAATATGGTAAGTATGAAATGTACAAACAGTAGAACTTTGTCTAAAGACCACCTCGCTTAGGAGACCACCTCTCAAGTTAAGAGATAACGTTCAAAAATTTCCAGTTGTCTTTTTATATATATTCAGTAATAAGTACAGAACCTCACTTAAAAAGACTACCTCCCCAATCAGACCACTATGAGTCAGTCAGTTAGGTGGTCTTAATAGTGAGGTTGCACCTTAACATTGTATAATACGGCTCCATGAATTGTATAATCTGGCTCCAATGGACATAGATGATTGCTGTGTAAACATATGTACTCAGATATACAACTTGGTGCTTTTATAATCATTAGGACTTGGTACATGTGCACTAATGAAATATTTGAAATTAAATGTATTGTTTCTTGTGTCAAATGATAAAAGTCTGTATCATATTTTTCATTATTTTTTTAGCTCTGTTTACAAGGAAATCCTCTGTCTTACCACAAAAACCACAGACAGTTGTGTCTTCAGCATGTTTCTTCTTTGGCTGTCAGGAATGGGGTAAGTAGCTAAGTATCTGTTAGGAATGAGGTAAGAAGCTAAGTAACTTCTATGGGTACTTGCCATTGGTACAAGTTAGACCGGATCCACTTGGCTTACTTAATGTTTTGGAAATAATTGTGTCTGACTACCTCCCCATTTGACAACTATTTTTGTTAGGTGTAATAGTGAGGTCTCCCCTTTAAAGAAGTATCATTGATTTTCCAATGTAAAGATTATTTATTTTTTTGTTTTTTAAACATAAATCAACAACTTGTTTTTATAATTATTAGAGTTATCATTTTGAAAACTTTACTTTTTTTCCCTTTGTGCTTTTTGTATCAAAGTGAAGTAAAAAAAAATTAGTTTTTTTACATTGTCTGCCATGATAGTACTGTTGAATCATGGGAAGATACCCAACTCAGAGCAATTTTCCAGTCTAACCATATAAGACAGCTTACCTGAACTAACAGTTCATGATGAACTATTGCAATCGTCTTTTTGTATGTCACCGTATGTTGTTAACTTGGCACATTTTTGACTTCTTTTCAAAAACCAATGTGTCAATCTTAACCAAACTTGACAGGAACCATGGGCCATTTTAAGTTGTAAAATGTTTTTGAATGAGAAAGGGCTAGGACCCAAAGGCGTTCCATAAAGGGTCAGAACTTATTGTATCTTTAAAAACTTTCTTCTCATGAACCAAAAGTTAACATATTCTCACTGCTATCATACATTTCTCTCAGATGAGCTATAAGGCCCATTAGACCTCTTGTCTTATAGACACTGTGATAAAAATTTATTTGAAATAAGCCAAATTGGCTACAAAGAAATGTCTAATAGCACTTACCTTGCGTATGGAACGTGTCCATTCTTTTTTGCCGTGTCTGAGCATGTGTGGTATGAACAATTGCATATGGGAGAGAATAACTTTTAGCAGATTGAAACACTGAATACCTGTGAATTTTCGTTGACTTTAAATTTTTCGCCCTGAGATGAGAGGGCAATAATGAAATGAAGGCAAAACTTTCAAGCTAAGTATTTGAAGCACGGACATTCATGACATCATGAGGCTATGGAGATTTAGGGCAAATTTAAGATTGGGTGAATACATTTTCTGGCACAAAAGGGCAAAAATAACCAGGGCAAAAATTTCAAGGTATACAGTAATTAAAAAAATTCCCCATTTGCTGTGATCTTATTTATCATTCTTATATTTTTCAGATGATATTGGATGGAAAGAAAGTCACCTCTGTAGAGATTATGGTGAGTGGGATATATCAAATATAGGTGGATCATGTTTATTGGTGGGGGGGGGAATATAAATTTTGGTGGATCAAGTTCTTGGGGAAACTTGAAGGGTGGATTTATATACCCAAAGGACAAAGGAAGCAGTAATGAAATCATAGTAGGAACATCATCAGAAAATTTCAATACATATTTTTGACATAGCATACATGAAATATATCATTACATTGCATGCAGTTTAATTCTGATGATAAACGGAGATGTGGCCTCCGTGGCCGAATGGTTAAAGCATCACGCTTTGAACCATGAAGTATCTCATTTCTGGTCAATGCAGATTCTAGCCTAAACCTAAACTGATTATTTTGAGAAAGTTTGCCAGTTTATTTGTGGAAGGCTGGTGGTACATTGTAACGGGATCTCGCCTCCACCGATAAAAAATGGCCGTCAACATATGACTGATGATTGAAAAATTGTCGAGTGTGGAGTAAAACAATATTCAAAATCAAATAATACTCGGACCATATGTACATAAACTCAACGATCTCTAAATCCGGCTTTTGCATTTGGCAATATGCCTGGCTAAAAAGAACAACGTGTTTAGGTCCTGTATTGTGCAGTTGTAACATTCATGTCAGTTACATGTATTTAAGCATTCCATATCTTTCTATGTGGTACAGTGAAACTTCTCGTCACCGACACATCTAAAAATAATTATCACTTCCTGATCATCATACCGATCATCTTAACAAAGTCTAGATTTTTCCCATCTACTGTATACCTGTTTGCTCACGTTTAATTTTCTCCATTAGATGAGAATTTAAAATGAAAGCGAAAATTTCAAACTAAATAATCGAAGCATGGATATATATCTCATCCATGGGACTCTGGTCATTTTGGGCAAATTTACGATGGAGTGAATTTTGTTTTCTTTCGTAAAACTGAAAAAATGACCAGTGGCAAAAACTTAATGGTATACAGTACTTTGTAGTACAAGATAACTTCTGAATATCGATCCTGAACATTGGATCGATAGTCGTAAAGGAGATATGGTAATCTGCTTCAATCAACTTACGAATACTGGTTTTCAAGTGGTAAATAATAGAGCCAAAATATAATGAAAGTATGGGTTTGAAAAAAAAAGGTTCTAAAGATATACAGTAAAATCTACCATAGCGGCCACCTCTATATAAGGATTACCTGTTTATAAAGGCCAGATTTTAATGTACTTTGACTGCATATTTCAATTAAATTGAACCTGTGTATAAGGGTCACCTGCATATAAAGGTCAATATTTTCTGGTCCTTTGGGTGGCCCCTATATACAGGTCTCACTGTACATAAAATTCAAGGTCAAGTAAGTAAAAAGTAAAAGTGAGAACCAAGCAGGACTGGCCTTTTAATATAATGGTTATGAATATGTGAATTGTTTATACTGGATAAATGATTTATGGTTAAATTCCACAAACCAACTATTCAAAAACCGAACAATATTACCTGTCTGAATGAAGTTTGGGTTTGGAAAGTTCAACTGTAAATTATTTAGAAACATGACTAAATGAGCCATTGTTTTTCTTTTTTTTTTCCAGGCCAAAACTAATATAGAAAGGCTATCAGTGTCTAGACGGCTGTCACAGCAAGCTGAAAGCATTGTCACAAGTACACAAAGGGTAAAAGAGTACGAAAAGGTGTCGGGGTCATACAGTTTTGAAGATTCTGAAAGTATCGCTACTTCCATGAGAAGAGGCACTCGTAAATCAAAGAAGAAGAGATCTCGAACAAAGACAAAAGGTTTAGATGAATCGGATAGTTTATTATCTACAGGGGAAGTCTCAACAACAGATATGTCATCTAGAGAGAGTTCACGAGGTAAGATTGACTTGATTTGTAGTTTTCTATCATTAGGGGAGGTGTCAAAAGCAGGTATGTTCACTAGAGAAATTTTTTGAGGTAAAACTGATTTTGTAAGGGTAAGCCTTAACACAAATATGTCTTTTTCTAGGGAAATTTCTCTTGGTAAGACTAACATGTTTTAGCATGTATCCTAGTATTATACCTACAAGGGGTGGTCTCAAAACCAAAAGTGTCCTCCATAGAAAGTTAAGGAGGTAAGACTGATTCGGCTTAGATTTATACAGTATGACTCTTTTAATAATTAAGATCTGGAATCTACATGATTGTTTTTAGCTCTATGATTTGTTGAAAACTGTGAAAATTCAGTATACAGTGACCACCTCACTCAGGAGACCCACCTCATTCAGGAGACCACCTCAGGAAGCCACTTCACATTTAAGACCATATTAAGTCTCTTGAAAATGTCTTGATAAATGATAAAATAAGTTCAGACCCCCCACTTAAAGGGTCAGTAATAAAGGTGTCATTAACCCCTTAAGTCTCAACTGGTCTCATCCATTTCAAAGAATGGTAAAATCTGCTGTTAGAATTCAGGAGTGTATCATATGAAAACAAAAGATCAACAATAATTTAATGTGCAATTTTAACTTGCTTACTCCTGCAAAATGACAGTAGACCGTTCTAGCCATATATTTGGGTGATTCTAAATGTGGCCACAGGGGTTGATAGGTACGTTCCACTGTATAAATGAAGGGAGAAGACTAATATTTGTGAGGAATAGGAAACCAAAGTTAGATACCTAAATTTGTTATGTTGATACTAGATGAGTCAAAATTCTGGAAATGTCAAAGTTGAGTGGATGATACCAATTTTTATCAATAAAAAAATATGTCAATCAAAATTGGGTTATCTCAAATTCTGGATATCTCAAGGTTTTAGGTGCGATCCTGTGAATATTGAAATGAGATTTTCCACTGTAGATAATTTACAAAAAATAATGTCTATATTTACAAAAAAAAAAGGTTTAAATTTACATCAAAATATGTTCAAATTTATGCTTAAATTTACATAAAAATGTTTAAATTTACAAAGAAAATGTTTAAATTTACATAGAAAATGTTTAAATTTTCATGAAAAATGTTTAAATTTAGGCCAAGTAAAAAAATACTTCTGGTTCTCAGACACCGCAGCGCGCAAAAAGACATCGCCGATGAAACCATTTTTTTCACATTTCATAAAAAAATCACCACCACGCGGCAAGTAAAAATGTCAGTCATTTCTATTTGTAGCTCAAAATGAATTTCTTAAACAAAATTAGAAACTAAAATAATTATTTTATTGACAGTTCAATTCGTAAATCTTTACCTCATGGCCAAAATGTCACAGAACACACCGTGTCTTTTCTGCTGTTGCTTGCAGTTTATGGAGGAACTGGAAGTTGGGTTTTAAATGAAACAACCGATAACGAACGGATCTGAATTTCAGGATGTGTTAAAATGATGATACATGTAATGCTATATAGTGTATAAAAGTTTTAAAATCTGAATTAAATGTAGGTGAATGATAAAAGTAAAATTAGTTACTGTAAATAAAAGTTTTAATGAAATACATAAAAATGGATAGCTATTGTTTTCAAAAATGAAAACTTACTTTTGGAATTTGCATTGATTTTTAAACACATAGCAGTTACAGCTTTGTAAAATAGTAATGATAATGACTGATGATAATTATAATGATGCATTAAATATTTTAAATATTTTATATTTTTGTTGATATTTCAGTTATAAAACCAAGTGAACAAGACAATCACACAACTTTTTGTTACAATTTATTGAGGGCTGAATAAAAGACATTTTTTGTTACATGAAGTCTTCTTATTTTCTTACCTTCAAGGTATATAAACAATAATTTGGAAATAAAAAATAAAAATAAAATACCTACCTACCTTGCCCATTTTGGAAGGCTAATGGTCTTAGAACCAGAATATTTTTTTTACATGGCCTTACATAAAATATGTAAAAATTTATATGAAAAATGTTTAAATTTACATAAAAAATATTTAAGACGGGTTTAGTAATTTAAACTGACTAAAGCAGATATTTGATGATGCACATATGTGATAAGTGTTATTGTTATACTTGTAGCACCCTCACCTGTCAGAATTGTAGAAGGTCAAGGGTCAACGAAGGAAGACATTGAGGTCATTAGAGATCATTACGGAGTCAATTGGCTGCAAGTAATGGCCAACAAAAATACACTTTCCACAGAGAAATCCACGTCAGATGGACATAGTTCTTCCCAAGAAAGATCACCATCTACTCAAAATAATACCGCAGCTCCATCTACCAATCAGCAACAGTCAACAGAAAAAAATCCAACCAATCAGACGGAGGATGATATTTACCTCAATGAGAGTATGGTTGGAATCCAAGGCAACAGTAGCCATGACATTGAGGATGACATTGAAGTATTGTCGGAACCAGAAAATTCTGAATCAGGTTGGTCATACAGTTGAATTTTGGGGGTCATATTTATGTAATGTTCTAGGATGATATCAAAAGGAGAAAATATCAATTTAAGCTGGATTTCTCCTGGGTCAAAAATTTTTTTTTCAAATTTAGTGTGTTAAATATACAATGTGTATTAATTATAAAGGGAATTCATTTCATTGCAGAGCATTTGACTCACAATTAAAATGTCCTGGATTTAGTTCCAAGTATCGAATCATACCAAAGATGGTTTCATGGCCAAAGAGCTCGTGTATTAAAAATGAGAAAATTTCAGCAACATGGGGAAAAAATTATCATCGTGTGATGTTTGTTTTGATAATTTTTTTTTTTATGTTTGTTGATAAAAAGTTTCTCTCTGAAAAAAAAATTAAAATTGGAAGAATTTGATGTGTGTGGGGGAAGAGACAGCTGATGAAATGTGATAGTATGAGTCGGTGAAAATCACAATTAGGTAAGTAATATATATATACAGGGAATTTCCTGTCTCTGAAATTTTGGGTCCAGGGTTTGAAAAATTGGGAAAATATACAACATTTTAACTATAAAACACAGCAGTAAAACTTAATTTGAACATTTTTATTTTATCTTTATTTTGAAATTTCAAATTGGAAATTTTGGCATATTTATGTTTAATTGAAAGTACAAGCCATTTTTACATGGGAATTGTCCTGTAAGAGAATCCCAAAATGGCCTAGGAAAATCCTCGATTTATCATCCCTGTTACTGCTGAATTTAGATTCGTTTTGTTTCTAAATATGAGTCAGTCTATCTAGGGTGAACTATTCCGTCTTTTCGTTTGTCAGGTTTATCTCCCATGTCAGCAGGTATCGATTGGGCTGTCATGTCATGTGAGAAAACAACGTCGTTTTCACACAAACCTATGACTCCACAATTGATAACTTTTCTCATTTTACGCACAAACAGATGACATCACAATAGATACCTGCTACGAGGGGTGATAACTCTGGATAATGAAAATACCTATTAATAATTAATGTACATTATTTTTTTAACAGTTGTACCAAGTAATGGTGTGATGCAGAGCTCAGGTGAATTCTATATGTCGGAACCAATGTTGGACACACCCACACTGGAAAGAATGAATAGTTCAAAAGGTGCGGAATGGGACAGATATGATGAGCAAGATACATACTATGGTAACTTTCGTTTCATTATTTTTTTTCACTCTTACAACAACTTATATATTGTCCAATTCATACATCATGGCTGAGTTGAGTCTCGCGACCCATTTCTTGACCTGGAGGAGTAGTTTCTTTCCTCCACCATTAAAAACTGGTCACCATTAGATAACGAAACAATTGTTTAGTGTAGCATTGAAACCAAAAAAAATCCCACAATTTATTTACTCATCAACCCCTGAAAAAAATAATGGACTCTTCTGTATATCTATGACTTAGACCAGTCCAAATGTGTCTTTAGGGGTGAATAGGTTAAGTAACTTAATCATCATTTTTATTTTTACAATTGTTTTACGAAAATTGTACCTTAAACTCCACAGTTTTTCAGATAGATGGTGGCAGCCACTTTTGAGTGTTGCGGGGGTAACTGGTTATATTGTACTCGTGAGAGACCACCGACCTTCCGCAATGTTATGTCAAGAACGTTTGATACAGTAATCATTTTCCTGAGAAAGAAATCTGCGTTAAAATTAAAATCTTAAATGGATCTATTTTTCATATTTTTTTAAGGAGAAGAAAGTGAGCCGTTCATAATCTTACTACCTAATGAGGAACTGCATCAACTTATTGTAACAGTGAATCAACGTTATATC
This sequence comes from Atrina japonica, assembly GCA_030159075.1. Lineage (NCBI taxonomy): Eukaryota > Metazoa > Mollusca > Bivalvia > Pterioida > Pinnidae > Atrina > Atrina japonica. The sequence continues at coordinate 56,518 of BROG01001133.1, forward strand.
ATTGAAAAAGACTTAAACGGCAAAGTTGTCGAGATGTTAGACTTGAAGTGTCTACAGTCGCTGGCGAGGAGCTACGAGGAGATCAAACATCAAAATTTGGCAGAGGGAACGGAAATGATTGTATTGAGAATGAAATTTGATTACATGAGAAAAGATAGAAGGGAAAGAACATATATCATGGAAGATGGAGAATTTGCTGATGTAGGTTTGATGTATGAGTGTCAACAACTGTAGATTTAATCCACTTTTTATGGTCTCTGGCATGAGTTTTTCAAACATGTCTGTCGAGAATGTAAAACTGTACAATACTCCCATTATTTTCATCATTATTGCCCTAAGGGGAGAGCAGGGATTAAAATTTTAGAAATTCCTCCTTTTGCAAACTTTTACTGCAGTGTTAAATCTTTTTTTCCCCCATTAACCCCCTATAAATGAGCCATTTTTATTCTCATTTTTCACCATTTTAGGATCACATCCCTGTGAGAGGGTGATTTGATATATAGGAAGAAATATCAACCTAAATCAAATGAAGCAAGGCCATACGTGCCCACCACATGACTGTTATAATTGAGGGGCAAATTTAGGACTGTTCAAATATGTTTTCTGACATGAAAAGGGGGGAAATTGGGGGGGGATACATTAGTAAATGGTTATCTCAAAGATTGATAAAAAATTATTAATACAGGCAGGACAAATATAGGATCTGTCACAAGTTTCCATTCATAAAATGTGATATGAATGGAAACTCATGACAGATTCTTTTTATCATATGATCAAACATAGGCAATATAAGTGGCATTTGTTGATGACTGGGGATGAGAATATATATTCTTCTTTCTGTCGAGTTGACCAAAGTGTTCCAATTAGGTAAAATACTTGCACAGGAATAAGTGCACAAAACATATTGCTTATATTTAAATACACACATATAGCCTACACTTTAAATTATTATTTACATCTAAGCATACTTTATCATATGTTGAAATTAGCAAAATTGCCGACTTGAATACAACAAAATTTTAAAATCATCTACACAACATATTTTATTCGATTGTCACCAACCTGAATCTGAATGAAGTGACGTCATCGTCAACCTTCAGATGAATGAAGACTGCGTACGTAGTGAATAAAAGTAGTTCAGTTTGCTGCACGTTAGCCAATCAAATCACCGCTAGGCTTTATTATACGTGTTACATATATATTATTTATATAATCTGTTATGAAGCTGCATAACACACATCATATGATTAAGTACAATATTCAAGCTTGCACTAAATATTTTACATGACCTTCTGTAACATGTGTAATTATGCTAAATTATTTGACATACAGTAAAACTCCGATGAGTCGAAACATAGGTACTTTTACACATGAATGGTAATGAGAATTAGTTTTAGTGGTTTTATAAGATGTTTTTGACTGCTATGAAACCATAAAAGACAGACATGGACATCTTATTGAATACTTGGTATTAAAATTAACTTTATTTTTTGTGAAATTAAAATATTGAGTACATGTATTTATAATAAGGTGTCAAATTGTCATGGGGCACTTCATTCACATGTAAATTTGGACTCGGAATTATTTGTAGGAATTTGTTTTTGTATGTTTTTATATTAATGTGCACCAAAATTAATTCGAATTTGAGTCGTCAAAGTTTGAATTACCGCATAATTTTTTATAAATAGCACTAAATATCAAAATCATTCCTGACTTTGCCTATAGTTTAAAACATGGAGAAATTTGACTCATTGAAATTCAACTCACGGAAGTTCTTCTGTACTCTAAATTCAGTTGTCATACAGAAATTTGATATACGAGGTACTTACGTATTGTTTTTACATTACATTTACATTTTACATTCATGAGTACTTTTAACTTTTACAGAGTTTAGAGGAGCTGTTAAACCCATTTATAAAGGCGAGGGAACTTGACAAAAGATTGAAGGGGATGTTACAGGTAAGTTTAGGAGCCTGTTTTGAAGTATTACAGATATTTACAGTTTTTTTGCTTATTGCTTACCATCCATGGCAATGTAGACAATTGGTCAGGTCAGTGGGGGCTGTCTGGGTCTTTTTTTATTTCTGTAATGTTAAATCTAAAACTTTTGTAAAAGATTTTTGACCAGAAAATAAAATAACATATTCTGCCCTGATATTACCTTGACCTTGACCTTTGACCTTGAAATTCAAATTCCAGATGTACACAATGGTTTTGAAACACAGTGTTTTGCAATTCGGCTATACCACCTTCATCAGTATCTTGTTGGAAATTAACTAAGAGGTATTTCTAATGCACTGAAAGTAATAAACATTTAGAAACGAAGAAGCCTTACATTTGACGTGTTTTTTTATTGTTTCAGTGTTTAAAGTGTTCGGAGCAGTTCCATGATTCGGAGGCACACGTGTCAGTGCAGCTTCCAAAGAGACAGAAGAACGCATTAAATGGCAATAAAGGTAAACAAATCTTAGTCACAGCACAGAATACATGTCCTGTTGGTGTTGATTTATTTTTAGGTACACATCTTTGGTGTAGAAGATCTCTTAATAAAACTGTGTCGTACAAGTTATATAGCCAACCGCTTGGGATGGTCTAGTAGTAGATCGTTGAACTGCAAGGTCAGGAAAGGTACCGGCTCATACCAAAGACTTTTCAAAAATGGTAGTGACTGTTCCTTCGGCAAGCGCTTGGCATACGAAGTGAAGTCCGTAGCACAGGTCAAAATTTGCAGCATTTCACCCAAAGTCGTGACATCACAATGTCATGAAAAATTCTTGATGGGATGTAAAACGACATACAGACAAACAAAACAAGTTACCGCCAATAAAGAAATCATAGCATCTAGGATAAATCTGTTCCTTTCTATTTCAGACTGCAGTATTAAACATAAATGCCCAAAATGTGCAAGTGAAATGGTTGTGCAACTTGACATCCAACAAAAGCCCTCGTCAAGGGAAACAACTCCAGCTGGATCCTTAACCTCCCAGTCAGGTTTTCCTGATCTCATGGGATCTGGTAAAAAATCACCTGTGAAGTTGGACAGGTAAAAAAAAATATATGATATACAGTGAAACCTGTATATAGGGGCCACCCAAGGGACCAGAAAATATTTACCTTTTTATTCGAATGACCCTTATACACAGGTTAAATTTACTTGAAGTATGCAGTCAAGGGACTTGAAAAAGTGGCCTTTATAAACAGGTAATCCTTATATACAGGTGGCCGCTATAGCAGGTTCTATTGTATTTACCTTTAGCTTTAATTGTTTATTATAAATTTGTGATTGGATAGATTCAATAATTCAACATTCCCAGATTGGCTGCAGTAATGTTAATCGATCCCCTAATTTGTTGCTTGACAAGAATCAACTACATGTACAACGGCATCTCATTATCTCGAAATTCATAGGACCGCCCCCTAATCAAGATGTCCTGAATTCGAGATAATCAAAACTTTCATCAACATAATTTTCTATCCATAAGAATTGGGACCAGCCGTTCTACTTTGACATATCCAGAATTTCAATTCATTAGATTAATACATAACAACCTTTTTCTCTATCTGTGTAAGTAATCAAATGGATATTTGTATATTTTAAAGTTTTCACTTCCGTTTATTTTTTGCCATTTTCATCCCTTCGGTGAAAGGGCGAATCTACAATAAAAGTGAAATTTTCAAGTTAAATAACTGAAGCACGAACATACATGCCATCCATGTGACTACGGCGATTCTGGGCAAATTTAAGACGGGGTTAATATTTTCTTTGTTGTTATTGGGCGAAAATAACCATGAGTGAAAATTTTCAGGTAAACCATATATTTTAATATTTCTGTGTTATATCTCCATGAATTTAAAATAAGAAAAATGTATTTACATAGAAAAACTGCAAAAATTAGCTACCAGAAAAGATATCCTGATTAACAGTATATAGCATGTATACTTAAAATATTTCAGCAAATCGGAAATGTTACCTAGTTCGCCTATTGCCAAGTCTACACCATTGTCCAAGGTTCGGCCATCAACGGTAGAGGTCCCTACATCACTGGATGTAAACAAAGAAGAAGGTAAATGATATTAAATATTTTATTTCCCTGGTTGTAGGGAGACTGGATGATTTGTTTACCCCTAATTCCTGAGGAATTGTTTTTTTATACCAACATACAGAATCAGCAAAGACTAAGCCTTGCGGCCATAAATTCGTTCATCCACTATAGGAAGATGAAAACACTGAGTGCTGTGATTTGATATTTTTTTGTTTATGTTTGTGTTTGGAACACTGTATAATGAACAACAAGTCTGTCTAAAGCCATCAAAGGGCTCTGCATGAGGTAGACATGAGAGGGAGACTCAAAGTCAAACTTTTGTGGCCATGGCATGTTACGGCTTTGTACCAATCCCTGACTTGTTTGTCATCTGTGAAGGGTAATAACATACTGTAGCTAATCTTACAATGAAAATGATGAAAAAAATACGAAAAACAGACATGATAAAAATAAGCTAAAGGCAGAAGTTCTACACATGGTACATGTAGTTTATGTAAGGAAATCACAAAGTATCTTAGATTATGAAATTCTTAGAAAGAGCTCATTAACTCATCAATCCCTGAAAAACAATGGACTCTTCTGTAAATCAATGATCTAGACCAGTCCAAATGTGTCTTTAGATGAACAAAAAGAACAAAATGTCATAAAACTTCAGAATATGTGTAAATCTTGAATTTATTCTTAAATGTCTTGCTTTAGCCAATCAGATTTCAGAATAAACTGATGTTTATTAAAATTGTCATAGTCTATTAAAACACGGAAATTTTATGCGCCCCTGTACTTGTAGTATAATTTTCTTTTGCTCTTCATTTCTAGGGCCAGGTTTTACGGTGTCAAGACCAAGGGCTCATGCATTTGTGTCCGATAAAATGTCTGTATCGGAAATTTATAGGAAATCGGACAATCTTACAGATGTACCTGTAAAAAGTATATCCAAGTCTTGCTCCGCAGGGAAAAATTTAAATAGTATGGATAACTTTATGTCCACGTCAGCTAGTTATAATTTCGGATCAACTCAGACACAGTGCTGGTCGGATGTACAGAATGCACTGACAAATCAAAAAGGAAGAAGTAATCGTAATTCCACGGACAGCGATATTTCGATATTGACCGCTACGAGTGAAAGCAGTATAGCAGTGATATCAGATACAAATGTAGAATCTTCAAATTCTGAAAAACTTCAAAATTTGTCAGAAATTCATACTTCTGGTGAAATTGCAAATCGGTCAGTTGAAAAATCGGATATTTCTCCAGCTACTCAAAATGTACATAAAATTCAAAATTTGCATGGGATTTCAGAAGAAGGGGAGGTAACTCCTTTGGGTTCTCCTCTGTCTACTAGCATATGTTCAAGTATGGTGTCTAGTGTGTACGAAAATTCTATTGCCGCAACTAGTACAGAAAACTTGACGGAAGAAAACAACGCAGGTAAATCGGAACAAAATAAAAAAAATATTGAAAAAAGTGATATTTTGATTGACAACAATAACGGAGATGTAAGTATATATGATTCAAACAGCATTTACGATGTGAGTCAAAACACATCAACATTATACATGTCGTGTAACGAAATGTCGGAAAATGGAATCGACAACAAATCGACAGAAATTACGGAGGATTCATTTGTGTCGGGTGATCCACAAACCTTGTTCCCTGAACACGATACTGTAGAAAATATGGAAACTTCTACGTCAAACTTGGAGAGTTCGTGGTTATCTTCGTTTGACAGTTCGTCTGATACTGATTATACGAAAATTGATCATAACTTGAAACTGTTTCTTCTGATGCACTTGCTGGAGGATGGTGATGAATGTCAGTTTTCCATTAAGGTAAGTTTCTGTTAGTTAGTTGTGTGTGTGTGTGTGTGTGTGTGTGTGTGTGTGTGTGTGTGTGTGTGTGTGTGTGTGTGTGTGTGTGTGTGTGTGTGTGTGTTGATATTTTGATTTTATATCACGCTTTTGTTATGTCCTGTTTTGAATTGATGAAAATTGATTTGAAAATGAAGAATTATAAATAAAAAATTCTATGTCTCATAAGAACACAGATTAGAGTCTAGTTTGCCAGTTTCAGGAAGTAAGTTTTCCAGTGGCGTAAGAAACAAATCAAAAGTAGAGAAAGTGGGTGGATCAAAAAAAAATTTATGAATATGTTTTCCGTGGTTAAAATTTTTTTTTTTTTTAATTTGCCTTTAAATTATGCAATAGGCAAATAATAATTAAAAAAATGAATCAATTATCTGACCCCCTCTCTTCCCTGGTTCCTACACCTAGCTTAAAGTTGGTGGTGGACCACCTGTCATGAGAGATCAAATCTGAATGGCATAATGGGGGTGGTCTCTCAAGACAAACTCCATTGTATAGTTTTTGATTTAGCAAATTAAAATGAGAACACAAACTATACAGACAAGTTGAAAGAAATGGTCTGGTAATAATTTCTGAAACAGGGTAGAATTTTCCTAAATGAGTTAATTGACTTTTAAATATGATCTGAGAATGTATATTGATATCTACAAATGCATTTTACAGTGTGATATCATATATTACATGTTGATATTTATTTTACAGTGTGATATCATACAGTACATGTTGATATCTATTTTACAGTAATATCGTATAGTAAATGTTGATATCTATTTTACAGTGCGATATTGTACAGTGTATGTTATCTGGTTTACAGTGTGATATCATGTTGTTATCTATTTTACATTGTGATATCGTACAGTACATGTTGATATCTGTTTTACAGTGATATCGTACAGTACATGTTGATATCTATTTTACAGTATATCATAAAGTGCATGTTGATATCTGCTTTACAGTGTGATATCATACAGTTCATGTTGATATCTATTTTACAGTGTGATATCATACAGTTCATGTTGATATCTATTTTACAGTGTGATATCATACAGTTCATGTTGATATCTATTTTACAGTGATATCATACAGTTCATGTTGATATCTATTTTACAGTGATATCATACAGTTCATGTTGATATCTATTTTACAGTGTGATATCATACAGTTCATGTTGATATCTATTTTACAGTGTGATATCATACAGTTCATGTTGATATCTATTTTACAGTGTGATATCATACAGTTCATGTTGATATCTATTTTACAGTGTGATATCATACAGTTCATGTTGATATCTATTTTACAGTGTGATATCATACAGTTCATGTTGATATCTATTTTACAGTGTGATATCATACAGTTCATGTTGATATCTATTTTACCCCGAGTGGCATATCATACAGTACATGTTGATAACTACATTATGTATTTTACATCTATTTTACAGTGATGTCATACAGTATATGTTGATATCTATTTTACAGTGTGATATCATACAGTTCATGTTGATATCTATTTTACCCCGAGTGGCATATCATACAGTACATGTTGATAACTACATTATGTATTTTACATCTATTTTACAGTGATGTCATACAGTATATGTTGATATCTATTTAACAGTGTGATATACAGTACATGTTGATATCTATTTTAATTGTGATATCATACAGTACATGTTGATATCTGTTTTACAGTGTGGTATACAGTAGATGTTGATATCTATTTTACCCCGAGTGGCATATCATACAGTACATGTTGCTATCTATTTAACAATGTGATATTGTACAGTATATGTTGATATCTATTTCACATCTATTTTACAGTGATATCATGTACTATATGTTGATATCTATTTTACAGTGATATCATACAGTATACATGTATGTTGATATCTGTTTTCAGAGTGGCATATCATACAGTATATGTTGATATCTATTTTACAGTGATATCATACAGTATATGTTGATAATTATTTTACAGTGATATCATACAGTATATGTTGATATCTATTTTACAGTGATATCATACAGTATATGTTGATATCTATTTTACAGTGATATCATACAGTATATGTTGATATTTTTTTTCACAGTGGCATATCATACAGTACATGTTGATATATATTTTACTGTGTGATATTGTACAGTACATCTTGATATCTATTTTACAGTGTGATATTGTACAGTACATCTTGATATCTATTTTACAGTGTGATATTGTACAGTACATCTTGTTATCTATTTTACAGTGTGATATTGTACAGTACATCTTGATATCTATTTTACTGTGTGATATTATACAGTACATCTTGATATCTATTTTACAGTGTGATATTGTACAGTACATCTTGATATCTATTTTACAGTGTGGTATTGTACAGTACATCTTGATATCTATTTTACAGTGTGATATTGTACAGTACATCTTGATATCTATTTTACAGTGTGATATTGTACAGTACATCTTGATATCTATTTTACAGTGTGATATTGTACAGTACATCTTGATATCTATTTTACAGTGTGATATCATACAGTACATGTTGATATCTATTTTACAGTGTGATATTGTACAGTACATCTTGATATCTATTTTACAGTGTGATATTGTACAGTACATCTTGATATCTATGTAACAGTGTGATATTGTACAGTACATCTTGATATCTATTTTACAGTGTGATATTGTACAGTACATCTTGATATCTATTTTACAGTGTGATATTGTACAGTACATCTTGATATCTATTTTACAGTGTGATATTGTACAGTACATCTTGATATCTATTTTACAGTGTGATATTGTACAGTACATGGAGTTAGAAGAATATAAAGGGATCTTGTTGTTCTCATCGTCTAGAATTTTGGTGCTGCGCATATTTAGTGAGGATGACAGGTGATTAATAGAATCTTACACTGGGACGTTTTGATTGGATCAGGAAATAGCTCAGTCAAAATGACATTAATCCATTTCATCTCTAGATCTGATGTAGATTTTTTTATGCCCCCGACCTGAAAGGTCGGCCAGGGGAATCTAGGTTTGGATCGTCCGTCTGTCTGTCTGTCTGTCTGTCTGTCTGTTTGTCTGTCTGTTTGTCAGTCCATAATTCCGTACCGCTTACATATAAAGTGCAATATTTTAAATTTGGATTGTGATACAGTAACCAGACTTAGACTGTAAGTTCATCTAAGGGTTACTCACACTTCACTGACATTACATGCCCCTGGGGGATAGGGGTGGGGTCAAAATGTAGGATATTGCAAAAATTTGTTGTGACCACATCTTGTTTATTGTTTTCTTGCATCTCGCCAATTATATTACGTATTATGTATGACGACATCAAAAATTGGTAAAGGGACGCATATAATGATCTGTTCAGTGGACTGATATCCATACATGGCAAACTTTACAGGGATCTTCCAGTCTTTTGGGAATAAGGCCTTGGACTTTTGAATTGGGAATGTAAGCAAAATTTTATTGAAATTGAGAAACCTAGAAATAAACAGGATTATTACACTTTTACTGATTTTAACTTACATAAGGGTTAATTTTTAAAACTAAGCTATTTCCCTAAACTTCACTGCAAATGTCTATCACCCTGCAAAGGATGCAGTAGTTGAGAGACTGATTACCCTGCGGGGGGGTATTCTGTGTCAGTTAATCAGAACATTTCTAACTCGCACTGTCAAATAACTTCACCAAACACACAACAAGTAAACATCTGACCCACCATTCTGAGTGTAATGTTTGCTTTTGTATAATAAAACAGTTAAATCATATCATGGTGGAGTTAGCAATTTATGTCTGGGGGACAATTAAAGTGATATTTCCCTCATATCCATTAAATAACTATACTATGTGAAAATACAAGAATATCTTCAAGTTCATTATCATTTGAATTCAAGCGGGAAATTTTGACTGCAAATTGAGAAAAAATGCTTTGTTTCTACATTGGGAATTGAGCCTTATTTCGACCGTGTATGATAGATTAGAAAATTCGTGCTGGAACAGTATTATATTCTTTTTTGATTTCCCCGAATAAAAAAACTTGTACATTCTGCACGAAACATTTATCTTTATATTCTACAGTGAACCCATTGAAAAATGTTTGAAGTGTGTAGAAAATCAACCAATCACAGAGCTGCAATACATTGACATCGGACTTGGTTATCAGAGTTTTAGATTTGAGTTTGATACCGAGTGTTCCAGTTTTAGCTTTATCATTCAAGACGAGAATCATTGTAAACAGTTTATAAATCTAGTCACAAGTAAGTATAAAGATTTATTGACCTGCATATAAGTAAATATCAAGACTGACAATGCTCAAGGTTACATAATCTAGAATAATTCTTGAATTTAATGTGTTTTTTTGGTTTTTTTTTTAAATAATTTTGAACCAGAGCAGGTTCTTGGCCCGAAGTCACCAAATTTGCTTAATACCCAGGAAGAGACCACCGGCCTTCTACAAATGAACTGGCATACTTTCTCACAAAATCACCTTAGTTTCCAGCGGGATTCAAACCCAGCTAGAGACTTTGTGATTTAAAGCGCAATGCTCTAACCACTCAGCCATGAAGGCCTTCTATACTATAAAGTATCTTCCAGCAGGAGTGTTAATTCCCCCTTCACTAACCACTCAGCCATGTACCCCTCTCTTAATTTGTAAACAGCTTTTTGAAGTTATGTTCATATTAGATCTGAAAAGATACATATCGTAACAGTACCCAAATTGGCACAGTACCCAAATTAGCCAGTCTCATTTACTGTCAAGATATATCTGTTAAATTCTTCAAGAATTGTAATATTATTTTATTGATATCATTAATAGCAATATTTCTCTGTGACAGCGTAGTTTCAAATAAAATATTGCACTTTTCCAGTCATGTTTTCCCAAATATACCAGTAGGTATAAATTGTGAGCCAATTTCAACTCTGTGCAAAATAATAAAGAGAAGGGAAAATATATATCAAGAAATTGGCCAGAAAATCGATCATGTTTGTTGTATAAATAGTTACGAAATTTCATAATATCTACATTCACACCACCATTGTGACAAATGCATTTGAAAAATCCCATTTAATTTATTTATGCACTAGTCTTTCCATTGTACTGGCCAATTTGGGTACTGGCAATGTGTGAATCACAGCCACATTTTCATTGTGATCTTCGCAGCATTTTATTATTTATCTCGCAACTGTCGGAATATTTTGTACCAGCAATTTAAAGGAGGATTCCAGTATCAGAAGTTAAGAAAAGCTCAGGCATCAGAAACACCAAATAATTTTAGAGTAAACGAAAAACCTTTAAAAACTGGCCAATACTTAGAGAGTTCTTACCGTAAGCCTTAACACTGAAATTCAAGAAAAAGGAGGTGACAAAAGTCCTAGGCATTTATGTCAATGATTAATCATCTCATCTGCGCTCACAATAATTTTTTTTCTTTTTTTTTTTTTTTAGATTTAGTTCAAGATACTGGCTTTAGTGAAGATAGTAAGCTACAGCGGATATCTAAATACAGTGAGACAACAATGGGAAACTTACAAAATGTTGTGTGGTCCCAGTTCAAGCAGGATTTGATAGATGACGAGGAAGTGTTCACATTGGTTAAATATCTCTCTGGGGTTTTGAGTGTGTCTGAAGGTAAAAATTACCTGTATACCTGGAAACTTTTGCCCAGGTTATTTTCACCTTCTTACGACAGAAAAGAGCCGGCTTGGCTCAGTCATTGGCATGCTCAACTCTTGATCTTGAGGTCGTGAGTTCGAGTCCAGTCGGTGGCAGGTTGGTTTCCTGTCCTTTTGATGAGACAGTAAAAACCAAGGTCCCATGAAACAGTAGGTGTCTGCACGTTAAAGAACCCTCACTGCTCAATGGCCTTAAGTGCAGAGCATAGGCCAGACTTTGAAGCTCTGATGTGTCCTTATGAGTGAAAGATTCTTGAGTGGGACGTTAAACAACATTACAACCAACAACGACAGAAAATGTATTCACTCGTCTTTAGTTCGCCTCAAATCAATATTATCCCATTGAGAAGCCCAGGCTTCAATTATTTATCTTGAAAATTTCGCATTCATTTAAAACTCGCCCTCTCTTCTAAGGATGAAAATCACGAAAATTAAACTGCAGTGAAAATTTCAAAGCATAACAATAACAAGGTAACGTGATAATGTTTTAATACATAACATATGTAAGTTGCACGTAATCTACTGGTACGGCAAAAACTCTTGAGAGGCCACTCTCATAAAAGACCAAATGTCTTTTGAGACCACATTCTGAAAACCTTTTTGTTACATTACCCTTCAACTAAAACCAGCTTTATCCAAATTAGAGAGAATCAATTGACATTAGCCCTTATAGTGGAATTCTGGACATTATTTGATTGTAATGTGTCAACTGTGATTGTTTTCAGAATCTAACGACGGTACAGAATCACGCTCTGAGATTGTTGGAATTGTGATTACGGACATTGATATATCCCTGGTCAAAGAAAATCATCAGTGGCCGTTACCGCGGTTACAGGCTCCCCTCGGTGAAGACATAAAAGGCCAGCAGTTCACTTTGAAAGACAGACAGAAAATCAACAACATAGCAACAGTGGTAAGTCATGAAGTTACGTGTAAATATGTAAATATAGTTATCTAATGATTATTCTCTGTCACAAACAGTTTACGACAGCCCGCATTGGTCAAATGGTAGAGCATTAACATGCAAACAAAAAGTTCAGCTTCGATTCAATGTATAACTCATGCCTGAGACATATATTTAATGAATGTACACTTGTCAGAGTGCATTTATTGTCAATATAGATGCCGTTTGGGTGACAGATAAATAGAATGGTGCGGGCGCCATGAATATTTATCTGTCACCCAAATGGCATCCATATTGAGAACAAATGCACTCTGACAAGCATTCATTTGTTATATTTACATATCATAGTTTTCAATTTGAAAAACAAAATATAAGAATCGAATATCCCGTCTTATATGTAGTCTTATTATGATGGAACAGCGAAGTTCAAGGTATAACGGTAAATTATACATTTTCTGAATGAAATATCTTGGTGTGACGTCACGTTATGAATGAAGCTACATCATGGTGTGACAGCATATGAAGAACTTTATTTATAGCTGATATGAACACCGTCTGGATTAACATTTTGTCTATGGGAGACTGCTGCAGGAAATGTAAATATAAAAGGAAATGTCTGTTCCTTTGTCAACTGCTATGCATAAGAAGCGAAATTCATGTAAGCTATCTTTTGGATAAAACTTAATTTAGGCTCCATGTCACATTGAGCATATTTCATTGAAGATTCCCAGCTGCATTGGCATCAGTTCATAGTACATAATATATGACATATGACAAATATGTGAAGCTTTACGTAAGGCAAGTGACATTTTCATGTAATCTAAAATTTATGGCATGGCATAGAACACCAATATATCAACAAAATAAACAAATGAAATTGATTAATAACATTCAATACAAATGTGTTATCTATTTCACTGCTTACAGGAAGTGTGTGAAGAAACAGGTGTGAAGGTCAGACTGACATTTTTCAATGAAGAGTCTCAAGAAGAGGTCAACTGGGTCGTCACCATGGAAACCAGTAACAGTATTAAATCATTGATCAATGCCATAAAAGAACCGTGGAAAAGTGCTTTCGGGATAGAATTAGAAATAACGCCAGTTTCGTTTGCTGTCAGCTGAGTAATAGTTAGTGTTCCGTAGGTACAAAATTGCTAGTCATATTTTTGTGTATAACACTGTGAGTTCAATAGAATTATATCCACCAGTAACAGCCATGCCTCATTTCTTATTTAACGAAATCCCAGAGTAATTTTGTGGTGCAGAAATGACTGATATAGACACCTCTTTAGGACAACTTACAGTGTCTTAGGAGCTTTGTTTCATTTTCATTTATTTTGTTTTATTTTTCGTTTTCTCTCTTTTTTATTTTATTTTTGAGGGGGGTTTGACCTCTTTATTTACAGGTTTTTTTTAGGGGGGATTGAAAATTATTTGAAACCTTTCAAAATGTTTTCATTTTCATACAGTCATATGTCCAAGAAATAGATACATTGAGACATTTGCATAATAATTTTAATTCTCCACAAACTTTTTGTGGGTATATTTAACCAGAACCACCTTTTTAAATGTGAAGAAAATGGTATTATACAGTTTTATCAAATATTATGATTTTAATCATATGCATGTTTAACAATGATAATTGTACACAATGTACTTCCAGTTTTATTTTGCATGTATATATGTGAATTCTGTAATATTTTTAATGTTTTAATGGAAAATGTAGATAAGTTTTTATTTTCTAAAACCGGTCGCCAAAAGGTATACTTTTTAAATGTTCCGTCAGTTTTTATTGTATTCAAAGTAATTAATTTCATCTTCCACTGAAATTGTTTTAATTCATGCGTATCTAATTTATGCATATCCATTGTTATTTTACATATATATTTTATGGATATACTGTTAGCTGTTTTTAATATGTTCCAAAAACCAATCAGTACAATGAGTTATCTCCCTTATAAGCACTCTCTACCTCCAGTCATTGTTTTCCTATGGTTTATTTGTACATTTTCTGTAAGACATGGGTTAAGTAGATTTGTTGTTAATAAATTTGCAGCCATATTTTTTATCCAGTACCCACGAAGAAACCAGATTTTTTTTTTTCACAATTTACTGAGTAGAGAAGTTTAATTTATTCTGTTCGGTGCTGTGCTGGAACCTAAGCTGATTTTTGTGAGAGAGTTTGCCAGTTTACTTGCTGAAAGCTGGTGGTTTCCTCCTGAGTACATAATAGCCAGGTTTTCTCCTCCACCATGAAAAACTGGCTGCCACTATATGACTGAAAAATTGTTAAGTGTGGCGTAAAACACTATTAAGTGTTTTAAAAATCAAAAAATCTGCTCAATAAAGGAAATACTGCAGGGAAAAGCAATTTTACATTTAGACTGCATACAGATGTATCTGTGAGAGAATTCTGGAAAGGCTGTCCAATTTGTAACAGATTTGATAGCTTCACTTGAGCCAAAAGACATCAAGAAGAAATGAAATTATTTCAGATAAGAGATACAAATACGGTGTACCTGGAAATGAATGCCCCCATTTTTAACTTAAAGTTTTTAACTTAAAATGAAAGTGAAAATTAAAATCTGAATGATTGAAACGTGGACATCATGCCATCTACATGACCATGAGAATTTCGAGTGAATTTAGGACAGGGTGAATATGTTTTCTGCTGGAAAATATCCAGATTTACAGTAATTCAAACTACTTCAACAGTTTCACATGATCAAACTCAAAAAGGTCACACCCACACTAATATGTTGCATGAAATGGAATATACCATTTTACATTTTTATAGGGGAAGGAGGATGTAATGAACATAAATGAACTAAATGATTTACATAGTAGTAATTTTCATCAGATTACCCCTGCCATGTCCATCAAATCAATACACAGTCCCCATATTCAAATTTCCATGACAATCTTTGCAAATGGTTACTTTTGTGGCAGATTTTTTTTTTATTGATTGTTTCTATTTTAGTTTGTGTTTTTTGTTTTTTTGTTTTGTTTTTTTTTACATTGATAAGCAATTTGTTTTTGAATTGTTGTATGTTTATCATCGTGATACAATGCTGTTGACAGATAAATCAGCAATCCACACCCCCACCATAAAAATGTTTTGTACGAAAGAATAATGTACCGGGTTTTGACTTAATATGATAAGGTTAGTGAATTATTGTTGTATTTGTTGATAGTGTGTTAATGTCGAGAAATACAGTACCTCCCAAAATTATATACTTGCCCCGATAAAATATGAATTTTGTCTATTGTTTAAGGCATAAAACATGTTTTGAAAAATGCCAATAAAATTGTAAAAAATTACTGTATACCTAGAAATGTCTGTCCCTGCTTATTTTTTTTCACCTTTAACGGCAGAAAATATATTCACTCGAGTTTAAATTCGCCCGAAATCACCATAGTTTCATTGATGGCAACAGAAGTGAAAATTTCAGGTATACAGTTTACTGTGTTGTAATTTTTATTAATTTTTTTTTTCCTTCTTGGGGGTGGGGTGCATTATTAGTTATCAGGTTTGTTACTGACTATCCATGGGAATATGTTGGGTTGATCAAGTCCATAGATGGCAAAGCGAATCCAAGCCTTCCATGGACTTGATCAACCAAACATACTCCCGTAGACAGTCAGTAATAAGCCTAATAACTGTTTTATTTTGTCAATGACCATATCTTTAATTACTGAATGTCTTAAATTGCAATTATACAGTGAAATGTGAATCATATCGTCTGCCATTGCCGTCTAATTTTTTTTGCTACTGACTGTCCACAGAACCATGGACAGCAGTCACGTGACTCGTTCAACCCAATGAGATGACGACATTTCAGTCCGAGTCAAAACAAATAACTTTGTACTGTTCAGTTCTTCATTTTTGTTATTCCTTGTGATAGCTTTCTGGTGAATATTTTTTTTTGGAGTGGTACTGTATATCTTATATAAAAATTATGTGCCATTGTTATCTGCTTTCATCTTATATAAATATAAGTGTGCCAAATGTTCAGTTCAGCTTGAGAAAAACAAATTATTGTGTGTGCATTTTATGACAAGAATTTTTTTCTACGTTATCATTATTGTTAAACTTTTCATTCAGCGTGTGACTAAAATCATATTCAAGGCAGTGTAAATTCTTAAAAGGTCAAAGGTCATAAAATTACAGGCCAGTTTTTTTTTTTTTATTGTTTTCCTTCTAAGTGTTGATCCATTTTACAGAGCTGGTCAGAACATTTTATATCATTATCCAACATGATTTCCAATTTGTTGTGCAACTCTTCTGTGTTGAAGATAAACAGACATGCTTTCAGACAAAGTGACTCAATATTTTCATATTAACAGTTACTTACAGATAAAATCAGTAATTGTTGTAAAGTACAGGTTTTGGGGTTTTTTTTGGTCAAGTTTGTGTAACTATTGGTTATTCTCGCGATTCATCTGAGGTCAGAATAACCTACCTCTACTTCTTGTACATCAACTAAACTTGTACGACTTACAGTTAAACTTGCATTAAAGGCCACCTCTGTATAAAGGGCACCTGCCAGTAAAAGCCATTCAAACAAAACCATCATTAACATTTTAAAAATAAACCTCTTTATAAAGCCCAGATGTCTATAATGGCTACTTTTGCAGATTCCTTTGAGTGGCCCATAAAGACATGTGTAACTGTATATGTTTTACGATTATCAACAAATATTATGCCTCAGATGCAAGATTAGTTGTGCATTTTTGCCAAAATTACTCCATTTTGTAGATGTTGAATTGACGAGATGTAAAATACGTTGATGTGTGATCAGCTTTGCAATCTTTGATTATCCTATGTTTCTAAATGTGATTCAGATGTGAAAAATTGTTCTCTGTGATAAAAATATTTAGCCACTGATGCATTCCATTAATTCCCAACATTTATCATTCATATTGACAAATCGCAAGAATTCTTGAGCTCAAGATAAAGTGGTATAAGATTTTTAATGTTTCACATTTTAAGTTTGTAAACTTTTGCATTTTTATTTTTCTATATTAGCCCATTTACCCCTAAAGACACATTTGGACTGGTCTAAGTCATTGATTTACTGAGGAGTCCATTGTTTTTCAGGGGTTGCTTGTTCTGTTTTTGACACTCAACAATTTTTCAGTCATATGGTGGCAGCCCAGTCTTGAAAGTGGTGAAGAGACCACTGGCCTTCCACAAGTAAACTGGCAAACTTTCTCCCAAAATCAGCTTAGGTTCCAGCGGGGCTCGAGTTGAGATACTTAAAAAACTTGATGCTCTAACCACTCAGCCACAGAGGCCCAACTTGTACTATCTGTGTTTTTTCTGGTGGCTGAAATTTACAGTTTGTTATTGTTGTCCTGTAACAAGTCAAAACACCTTGGTTTAAAGGGAAAAGGAGAATTACCTCCCTTTACAATGGTTTACCAATAATAGTCTCCTGGCAATCCAAAGTTCACTATTAGCCAATAACATGCAGAGTTACGCCCCCCGATTAAAAATTGGGGAAACGGTGGGGGATTGTTGTGTTGTTTTTTTTTCTAAACATTTCAGTGTCCATCAAAAGATTTCAGTTTCACTTCCAACATTTACCTAAATTTGTTACATTGCTTCTTATATGTATTAACGAGATTTTCAATTTGGCTAACATTTGGCAGCTTTTGCCAGAGTAATCAGATTTAAAAATTTTCATAACTGACAAAGCTATCAGCTTGATTGTGTTTCTGAAATTATTTTGAGGGGTTTTTGAATTTAACAAAAAAACAAACAAAAAATCAGTTTCAGCCTGGTAAGGCTGTCATTAAAAACATTATTTGTTTGGTGTGCCCAACCAGTATTTTTAGAAATGGGTTGGTAGGTAGGCAAATTTGGGGGTTTTTTTTTACTTTAATATGTAAATTGGACAAAATTTCTTAATTTTTATTAGAAAAAAAATATGTGGGAAAAACTGCTTTAGAAAATATTTTGTGGTGGAAGTTTTAAGGGTAAGGTAGGGTAGGGGTTTTTCTGGAACATTCTGTTTCATATCAGTTACCTTTTTTTTTTTTAAATTTTGGCTAAACTAACAACAAGGTGCTCCTTTGTCTTATGTAGATCAACAGAATTTCTATTTATAGCTTCATCTGTTGACAATCTTACGTTATCTAACCTTGACTCTTAGATAAAAAAAAATAATAAGTATCGGACACCACCATTTTTATGTCTTATATTGCAGGTAACCGTATATATTATAAACAATTATTTTTTTTAGACATTTAGTTGAAATGATTTTATGTTATATATATATATATATAGTCCTTTATCCAGAATTGTATAAATTCGAATGAAAAGTTTTACCATTGTCGTATTTACAATATATATATAAATGGGATTATTATTTGTTTCAACATGTGCTATTTGAGCCGGTTTTAATTTCTTTTTATTTGTGATGCAATGTAAAGTATGGCTTCTGATGTAAATAACGGAGTGTTTGTAACTCAATATTCTTCCATTATCTGTGATGCTTTGTAATCAATAAAATCACATGATGCATAGTGTTCCAGTTTTGATTGTTTATTTCTACCTGAAACTGATTCTAGAACAGTGTTTCGGCAGGAAATTCGACTTGGGCAGACTTTTCATGAATTTATATGTTTGTTTTGTATATAGATTGAATGGTGTTTTTTGCCACATTCAACAATTTTGAAGTTATATGGGGTAGCCAGTTTTAAATGGTGTAAAAGAGGAATCCAGTCACAAAATATCCAAAAACAGATGATTGACATTCCACAAGTAAACTTGCAAACTGTAATTACTTAAAACAAAATCAACGTACATGTAGGATCCACCCACAGGGGCTCATATTTTGGTCGGAAGTATATATCAGGGCATATAGTGTTTGGATGGTCTGTCCTGTTTACATATTACATTGTAAGTGCAGTATTTCAAGTTTGGATTGTGATACAGTAACCAAACTTTGACCATAACATGTGTAAGTTCATCACTGTCATCACATGCCCCTTGGGGGTGGGGTGGGGTCAAAATCTTGTTCCAGAACTAGATTTGAACCCAACACTTCTACTACAAGTTAAATGTCTTATCACCTGTGATTTTTCATTTGTTACATTACATTACATTTCCTGCCTTTGTAATTAGCAAAATTATATATACATTTTATTTATTTATATATACATTTTTGGCAAAACTGGGAAAATATTGTTTCAGTTTGGAGAAATACAATATAAACATTCTGCTATCTGGAAATGGCTGTAAATTTTAACTAAAAATCGTTCATGGACCAATGGTAAGTAGTCTCATATTCTAATTTAAGTGCGGTGGTCTCTTAAGTGAGTTTCTGTACTTATTTAACTACAGTAAAACCTGCTATTGCGGCCACCTCTATATAAGGATTACCTGCTTATAAAGGCCAGTTTTCAAGTCCCTTGACGGCATACTTCAACTAAATTGAACCCGTGTATAAGGGTCACCTGAAAAAATAAAGGTGTATATTCTCTGGTCCCTTGGGTGGCCCCTATATACAGGTTTCACTGTATTTATCAAGAGACTGGAGATTTATAATCTGATGTACCAGTTGGTCTTCTAAGCGAGGTGGTCTGTAAGGAAGGTACAACTGTAACATAATATTCATATAATGGATTCACCAACCAAAGATAACACCAATATCATATGGAAAACTTTTAATCAAGTTTAAATATTAATCTTCAACAGAGAAGTATTTACATTTGAAATGTATTCAAACAGTCACTCGCATACTAATTATGTCCACAATATGACGTCTCCGTTATTTTGTAATGTACAAGACTCTGAGAGAAAGTAGTTTATATTTTCTATTTTATTTTTTCTTGAATTTCAAGTTCTAGTTCTGGTGGCAGCACTTTTTCAGGTTTTGGTCTGTTTGTATCGTGGATTCTAATTTTGGAGAAGTAACCAACGTAGGGTCTGTCCACACCAATTTTTTCCATAACACACTTATCAAATGCCAGCTGTTGTTTGCGACACCTGCGTGAAAAATCAATTACATATCAAAACAAATATTTATAACATTATTAAAACAAGAGATCCCAGAGGGATCTTGGCGCCCACCATGGAATGTTCTATGTCTGATCTATGACAGACTGTTCTTTTCTCTTTTTTTCTCTTATTTTGTGTCTCAACATTGAATTTGAACTTAAATCCATATTTCTGTGAAATATTTTTTTCACAAGATTATAGCGAAACTGAACTTGAACTGAACATATTACATTTTAAGAGAGAATGGAATTCAACATGGCCGACAGGTGTCAATCTTGGATTTTGATGCATATCTACACCTTGGGGAATCTCCATAATCAATTTCGAAAAGATTCCTTCAGTACAATCTGAGAAATATATACTTCCATTGTCAAAATTCAAGATGGCCGCCTGTCAGCCATTTTGGAATCCAATCTACCTGAAAATGTCATATGCACAACTAAACCGCAGGGAGAACCTTCATGTCCAATTTCAAGGAAATCCTTTCAGTCCTTTCTGAGAAATAGCAATAAAAAAAACTTCCTATGGTCAAAATCCAAGATGGCCACCTGTCTGCCATCTTGGATTGTGATCTGTCTGAAAATGTAATGTGCACAACTAAACCTCAAGGGGAACCTTTATGTCAAATTTCAAGTAGATCCCTTCAGTCCTTTCTGAGAAGTAGCGGTAACAAACTTCCTTTGGTCAAATTCCAAGATGGCCATCTGTCGGCCATGCTGGATTCTAATCTTTTTGAAAATGTAATATGCACAACTAGACCTTAAACGGAACCGTCATGTCAAATTTCAAGGAGATCCCTTCAATTCTTTCTGAGAAACAGCAGTAATAAGAATTGTTCAGGATGCACTGACAATGGACGGATGATGGAAAGATGACAGCGGGACCACAGACGCAAGGCCATATGAATAGCCCACCATTTGTCAAATTCATCAGATAATATATTGCATTAGCCAATCAAATTTCACGACATGCCAAAGTTGACCAAAATGTTCAGACTTTCAAAAGTAACGGTAGTTGTTTTATGTTGCCAGTACCTGATGCCAGATACAAATCGGAAGGCTTAGAACATAAAGTAAATCTGCAGTTAACTTGAGTCGGAGTTGGACAAACCAGAAACTTTTAAAATGATGGACATTATCAATATGTCTCTAATTCCCTTATGCATTATTTCTGAGTCCCCGACACATAAAACCTTTTCAGAACACACAAATGAATAAAATGGAATCCCTTAGGGCTTATTATAACTCTGTTTATCTATTTAATTGATTTGGATTCTTATACAAAATGTACTAAAAAAAAGTTTGTCACAGAAATAAAAGACCAACATTCAGACTTAAAAGTCAATGAAATTCAAGAAACTTTTAAAAAACACTTGAATACATTGTATAACGAACTCGGTTTGTACAAATTCATGCATAACATATCAATAGATAATCCCCGACTGCACCGCTATATATTCTTCGTTGAAAAACAATTTTATAACAAATTTTATATAACAAATATTTGCCTATAACAAACCAATTTTCATGTCCCATGACGTCCCAACCAACATCTTTTATAGAATTATAACGAAGTGATCAATATCATTAAAACAAAAGTCAATTGTTGACTTTTTCGCCAAGCATAAGTAGGCCTAATCTCTGATTAAATCAGTTCTGTCAATTAAAAGTAACAAAACGTGTGCTTTCTTTTCACTTCATAGGAAAGATCTTTCTTTTTGTCTTCTGAAGGAAGTTCATGTTTAGCCTGAAGTTATAGTGCTTTTTGTTCTTAACAAATTGCATTGTAACCATTCAGTTCACTTCGCTATAACTATATAACTAACTTGTTATATGCGGGTTTTATTGTACTCAATGAAATTCAAGATAATCGTAAATGTCAGAATGTCATTTAGTTTCAAATTTGAATGTTGGTCTATTATAATAAATTGTATAGCAATGTTTTCTCACTTGTTTACTTTATGTAGGCGATAGTCACATCATGGCAAGAAAATTTTAATTAGTTGTTGTATCTGATTTGAAATGTATATATCATTAGAATACATGTACATATAGGCCTCAATGGTACTCACAATTTGAACTTGGGACTCAGAAATCTTTATGCTGTGGATAACAGGGACTCGCTAAATAAAATAAGACCCATGGGAAAACCCTGCATCATTTAAAAGTGGTACAATCAACTCTTGCTATAACGGCACTTGATGATGATAATTTTCAGTTAACGTCATGTTATCATATTATTACAACAAAAGAAGTTCATGCAAACTTATTACGGCACCAAACTTGGAAATTTGATATAATAGCATCTTTGATATGACGGCAATTTTACTTGGCCGTTATAACAAGACTGAGTCGACTGTATCATGAAAAATAGATTTAAATACGTACAAACTGTATTCCATAGAACTATCAGCATGATCCAAACACTTGTAATATTTATTGAATTCCGGTAGACAATGTGTCTTCACTTTGCCTAAAAATTCATATCCACATTTTGTCACTTCTTTTCCTTCACTTAAACATTTCCTGGCATCCATCTCCGATCTGCACAGCATAAATTCCTGCAACAATGTCAATTTACAACTTGTATCAATTTATTTATACAGTGTTAGGAGAGTCATCTCCCCTTATAACAATTTATGTGTTGAAGGGAAATAGATCTATCTTCTTATTAGTTATAGCCGGATTTCGATTTATTTGGATTTATATTTGGAATAATGTAATAAATGCATGGGAGCTACAGTGAAACTTGTATATTTGTATATAAAGGACCCCTTAGGGACAAAACAAATCCAGTCTTTATACACAGGTGGTCTTTATACACAGGTGGTCTTTATACACAGGTGGTCTTTATACACAGGTGGTCGCTAAGACAGGTTTTACTGTAACAGTAATATATACTGTAGAATCAGAAAATTTTGTTGTGCTTTTAATTTCATTTATTTTATGGTTTTCATTTATCAACGAAATTTAAACCATGACAAAATTTTACATAAATTATATCTACATGTATCTACAATATAGTGAAAGTACATGTAGTAGGTTCCTTTCCAAACAGATTTTTTTATTCCAACGAAATTTTATGTCAACAAATTTGTTTTGTTTTCCAAACAACAAAATTTTAACCCCACAAAATTTTCTGACTCTACATGTACAGTAATTCCTGCTATAACTAGAACCTCATTTTAAATTTTTATTCTTTCTCATACACAAGTGAAATACATGACTGTGGATTTTACCATTCCTTGGCCAGAGTCTCATTGTGGTTACAGGGGTCATTATAATATATCACTGATGATCTCAAAATATTATGTACAGTAAAAGATCATGAACTTGTCCAAATATATGTTAATACTTGTCCCATTTCTTTAACTTTGTTTATCACCTGGGGTGTTTATTTGCTCGAATACAGTAATCCTAGATCTCGTCAATATGAATTTGAATGTTGTTTTATGCCATACACAACAATTTTTTCAGTCATTTGATGGCAGCCAGGTTTTAATGGTGAGGAAATAACAAGGTTACAATGCACCTGGAAGATACCACTGACCTCCCACAAGAAGTTTCCAATGGGACTCTAACCCACCCTAACCTCCCACAAGTACTGTCAAACTTTCTCACAAAATCAGCTTAGTTTCCAGAGGTGAGACACTTCATTCATGGTATAAAATGTGGAATGTCACATCCTTTGATGGCTTTACCATCAGCCAATCAATGATCAGCCAACATATCAGATTTCCATATGAATTCAAAATGGAGACAAGATGACATGTGAACAAAAGTGATGGATAGCTGGAATTCATGCCTCAAATAGATGCATTTATGTCATGAATACGACAGTGATGAAAATTACATGTACTTTGTTAAATGTCATATTATAGGACTATGAATATCGGTATTGACAATAGGGATGACATTCAGTGTCACTAGGCTATTCAATTCTATTGGGGATTGCATGACACATATGCCTGTGTACAGTTCTTGGTAAAAGTTCCATTTGGATCCCCCACTCTACTTCCCTTCTACTTTTAATTGGATAAACTTTTTCCAATATCCTGAACGAAACATTCAAATAAGTCAGTTTCCGAGTCACTATATAATGTCCTCCACATATATATTTTATTTCAGAGACTTGGATAGCTGAAATAATTTTCAGAATCGGTGGGGTCCAAAAAGAATCTTTTCCCTGTCCCGAGGTTGGAATTGGATACATTCTCGTCATCTCGATGGATGTTTTCCCCGCATGTATAAGACAAGGGGCTGCGCTCTCTTTCAAGGCACTGCCTTAGTTCATATTATTATCAAAACGGTTATCAAAATAATGGCATTTGCCTGACTTGTAATTCAAAATACAATAGAATAGAAATCTAAAGAGAATTTCAGAAACACTCAACATAGACCGGCTGTCGGGTATGTGTCGCTATCTCTACTTGTTTACCTTGCATAAACCATCGCAGTATTTCCCCATATATAATGCTGCAGCTTTCAATTCCGGAGATGTTATATGCAGCTCAGGAACAGAAAGCTCCTCGAAGCTGGGCAAGTAGTAGTCTTCAGTTGCCATCCTTTATTTTGTCCACAGACTTTGCTGGTGAACCCAAGGACAACGTTGTCAGTTAGACGCATTCCATTTACTGCGTTGACTTTTATATCTTCAGAAACGCTTGAGAGATTCAGCATATTTATTACTAAAGAAGAAAATAAATCACGGACAATATTAAATTCCGGTTTTGTTTACATGGATTTCTGTTTAGCATACCGAATCTAAATTAAATACATAGAATCAAAGAACTTTATATTTCGGAGTTGCATAATATATTTTGTCTTACCATTCTCATTACCTTTTGATATAACTGACATTTGGAAGGAAAATAAAAACGATAAACTTTTCAGAATTCGAAACTCCTTTTATTTTTGTACTGCCTTTTGTAAAATATTATGATGAAAATGCACGTTTTCATAATCCGTTTCTACTTTATGTAGTAGGATTAGGTGCAATTCTTTAGACAAGATAAAACAGTGTTTGACGTTAATCATAAACCGTCGCTCAAAATGTACAAAAATCAGAGACCTGTTAACCGAAAATAAAAATTAAAGACATAGTATCTACGATTTCCTCAAATATTTCAATCTCAATTGTTTGGGTCAAATATGTTAATATTTGGAGATAAAAAACGAAAAATTGTTGAATTAAAACACATAGAAGTATAGTTTTATTGTATTTCACAACTTTCCACGTTTTTTTTATTTTTTGTCGGTACGACAAAAATTCGTTTGCAAGCCCGCCCATATTCATATAACCTTAGCGTGACCTGTATTTGCGCATGCGCATTTCCATTGTTGATAGTGAAAAGCATGGCGTCCAAAGCAAAAACAAATCGTGGCCGACCTGTTAAATTGACAGATTCAGCCACAACAGGATTAAATGATAAAAATAAGTTAATTTCATGCAAATCGTTAATGTAAACGATACAATTATGTATAAATATCGAATTGTAAATAAATCAACATGTGCTTACATCAGCATCCATTGATTGATATCGATACGATCTAGGTCATTGCGTGTGCTTCTGGGATTGTTTCTGTGCATAATTAATGAGTTTGATTCTTACAGACGACGACAACAAATCAGCATTTATCCGTTAATTACGCTAATTATACAAAAAAGTGTCGACGTGGAAGATCATTATTCAGTCATATCTTCGATATTTCCGCAAAATTGCCAACTAAAAAAAATAACCATTTTCGTAGATACTATGTCTTTAAAACCGTTTAAAAGTTACAGTGTTACCCATGGCTCTTTCTTTTTTTATATTTCAGACCGCCGGATAGGCCTACTGTAGGTATGATATGGACACGTATTATTTACGACTCTGTTGAAATAGTCTTGAACTTTTGACCAATGAATATAATCTATCAGTAAATATATATTCAGGTTCCCAAAAATAGTGGACTTGAAACTAGTCCAACAGGCGCCATGTTTTGAAATAAACCACAAAATTTGGGTTTCTAACCAAATACACATGCATTTAATTCATCCAATTGCCCCCTGTATTATATATTTATATAAAATGAGAACTTTTATAATACTCTCTCTCTCTCTCTGATAATGACTGAATAAGTATGAGTGAATGTTAGAACTTGAACATATATTGCAAGGATGTAAAATTTGCGTTGTATATATAGCTAATGGATTTAAATAAAATCATTAAAAAAAACTTGACATAACTGAACAATCTCCGTGAAAAGAAAACTTACGTTTCATCACGTATTTTATCGGCAGGTACGCATATTGAAAATTATTTGTAAACAAAATTTGCGTTGGATACAAATTTATAAGATTTTCCCTAGAATTATTATCAGCTAAAGATCGCAAAAATATAACCATTTATAATATCCAGTTTTCACTCAGAATGAACGCACCATTTTTGTCTTGTCACTACCACATCCCCTATCTAAAAAAAAATAATCCTGAAAATTCCTAGATCCGCCCCTGATGGAACCCGGTTAAAAGGTACACGGGAAGAAACCATTGGCCTTCTGCGACTTGAAGCATGTAATGTGGGAAACTTTCTCACAAAAAAATCTTCTAGGTTCTAAGAGCTCGAACCTGCGCTGACCTGAAGTGGTTTAAAGCACGATACTCTAACGACTCTATCACGGAGCACCAGACGACGAGACAATTTGAGCGTGCAAGAGTAAAATTGTCTGATTCTCATATGAAGATGGCGGGCGGAGTAACCTTTTGATTATCATACGGATGATTCTACTCACTTTTCGGGAGCGCGCTCGACTCTTGATCGTGAGGTCGTGAGTTCGAGTCCAGCCGGCGACACGTTGGTTTCCTGACTTTCGGGTGGGACAGTAAAAACCGAGGTCCCGTGTCACAGTAGGTGTCGACACGTTAAAGAACCCTCACTGCTCAATGGCCATAACCCTCACTGCTCAATGGCCGTCAGTGCCAAGCATAGGCCAAAATTTGAAGCCCTTCGCCGGCATTTGGTGACGTCTCCACGTGAGTGACATATTCTTGAGTGGGGACGTTAAGCAACAATAAATAAACAAACAAACAAACAATACTAACTTTTCGGCTATGACAAGCTGCACGGGAAAAAAAACGTTTTATTCCTCACTGGATACTCTCTTATGTATGGTGACAAGCAGGTACGATTACTGTAGTCAGTGCAATTTTAATGTTATGCCTCATCACCTAAAATTTAAACTCGCCAGGGTAAAAAAGGGGTTCACAAGACTCTCCATGTTATATGGATTTTACTGTAGTTGTGTCAACCTAAAAAGATCATTTGACATTTTGTTACTTGTTTATTTCATCAAAGGCAGTATAACCTATAGATCACATGATAAATGATATACATATATATGTATATATATATATATATAGATTTCATATACAGAGGTAAACTACTCACTGACAAATTATTGACACAGGGATATCGAAAACCACGTTTAATGTCAACGTTCCGCAAATTTTATGGTCGGTATAATAGTCTTGTTTGCGACTACTCTGTTTCACTAAGTGAAATGTTGAGTTGCCTTTTCGTTGGCGGTTGTTGAGACGTCTGTACCAATTGTGACGAGGATACACTCCTCACGTGTTTCATTGGACTTGACTGTGGACTCACGGCGGGTGTGACCGGTCGACAGGGGATGCTTACTCCTCCATGGCACCTGATCCCACCTCTTGGTTTCCAGAGGTCCGTGTTTGTCCATTTTTACCGGATTTGTATCTATGTCCTGGACATCCTATTGATTTATACTTTGGTATCTGAGATTTTTATATATATACATATATATCATACAGGTAAAGGTACAAGAAGTGGGTTATAAACATAGTAAAATACAACACACGGAGTGGATGACATCAAGTTACAATAAAGAATTTACAATAGTGAATTTACAATAATGAATTTACAATAGTGAATTTACAATAGTGAATTTCTAAGGTCTGTGCTGCGCATGATAAATTTACCTAGGTTGCATAGTTCCTTGATATTATCTACACTTCACAGATGAATTAATTTAAAGACAAAGGGTTTGCAAAAGTATAAAAAAAAATTAGTACGGTTTGATAATCCATATATAGCGGACATTTTAACAGAATGTGAAATTCGTCTTCTCTGTCCGATTCGCAAAATGTACATATACGCTGTGATACCGATGTTGTTTCCATAGCTACCAGTTTCAATTGCAAAAGTATGTGCATTAGGACAGCCTGATTTTACAATGCATTTTTCAGATTAGAGAGAATAGGTTTACATAGGTAAGTCTGTAGACAAAAATTATCCACAAGGTGTTTATAAAAGTTACATTTTGAAGCTGATTGTAAATAGATCAAAAAGGATTGCTGATATTGATGTAATCTTTCTTTAAGTATATAAATCAATTGACTATTTTTCAACCTTGATCTACCTAACCAGAAATCATATATTCCAAATGACTCAAAATTTTGTTTGACAGAGGACAACCAGTTCTTACAGTTATTAGTTGAATTACATTCAGTTAACATGTGGTCATAGCATGCACGAAGTATACAATTATCCGTATCCAGTAATTTCAACCAAAATAATTTTATTGTACAATTCTTAATTTTTCTCGCCACAATTAATGGGAAACGACCAAGTTCAAAGTATACCGCAACATTAAAAGAAGTTCTCTTTAAATTCAAAATAGATTTACTTGAACTTGATGTACAGTAACAAAGAAGAGGTCTATACAGATAATTGATAAAAATCTGATATTCCTATATAATTTGTGAAGATAAGGTCAGGTCCAGTGTGGTATTCATAATTATATAAATAGTAAGGTTGAATTATTCAAATGCAATTGAAAGTTAAAAGTTCCAAACTTGGGTTTCTCAAGCAATTTTCACAAAAAATAGAAATTTAAGAATTGTTATCCCTGTGTATATCTCTTTTTGTTATTGTATATCAATCTAAGTATTAAAAGGGGGTGGAGAAAAAAAAAACAGTTAATGCCTCAATTTGTTACACAGAGTTATCGGCCCTTGTACTTCTCTACAATTGTTGAGGAGTGCAAGGACCGACAACTCTGTACAAGAGATTGCTTATGCCCCTTGAAACTAAATGTTTGTAGTTTGACTCAAATACCTAACTTTACCCACCAAACAAAAATCGCTTAAAAATCGAGGCAGAAAGTTCTGCCTAATCTTTACGGTAGCTGATTTTCGCCATTTCGACCGTCCGCCTGTCCCGAAAAGGCGATAATTAGATGGTACTATACGCAAATTTACGTAACTTGGCGGGGCGGAGGAACCTTTTGATTACCATACGGATGATTCTACTAATTTTATAGCAAGCTGCATGGGAAAAACATTTTATACTCTGTTATGTATAGTGACAAGTAGGAACGATTACTCTAGTAGTCAGTTTAATTTTAATGTTATGCTTTATTACCTATAATTTAAACTCGTCCAGGTCGAGAAAAAAAGGGTTCACAAAACTCCACCCACCAGGTTATTGTCCGATTCACCTAAGATGACGGGGGGAAGTAACCCTTTGATTATAATACGGAAGATTCTACTCACTTTTCGGTTATGACAAGCGGCACGGGAAAAACGTTTCATTCCTCATTGGATAGTCTCGTATGTACGGTGACAAATAGGAACGATCACTCTAGTCAGTGTAATTTTAATGTTATGCTTTATTACCTAAAATTTAAACTCGTCCAGGTCAAGAAAGGGTTCACAAGACTCCACCCACCAGGTTATCTGGATTTTACTATATATGGATTTTACTTCCCTGCAAACGGAATAATTTTTGAGAGAAAAAAAATTTCCGTGCGAACAAAATAGTTATTGAGAAAATATATATATTCCGTGCGAACGGAATAATTTTATCCCGTTCGCGCGAATTTTTTTTTTTCACCACTGTCACCTCCCGGGCTCCGTACAACAGTGCATGGCGCATCTAGACCATTCTAAAAGGTGTATTTTGGAGGCTGGTGACATTAAATTACACTTTTAAAAACTGCTACGTAAAAACAGAGTGAGGGTGTGCTAATGTCAGGGGTCAATGTCTGGTCGAGGCTAAGTGAAATTTTAGATCGGCGCTAGATGTCGCCACCATTGACAGCCAAACATGAAATGTAATATGTCCAATATGTCATAATGTTTGAGGAACGACGTGGAACAGAAAACCTGGACTTGGAAAGATGTATTTGGCCGGGATAAGAACCAGTCGCGAAGTATACCCTGGACCACGGGAAAACTGATTTTGTGTTTGGGAGCTGTAAACCAACCAAATATCAATAACAAAGTCTGGTCTGTGATCGTATAGATGATTTTAATTCAGCAGAGTGCAGCAATGGTAACAATGTTTCAACAATCAGAGAGTGTGGTGTTCTCTCAAGGCGGTTCCCCGCTGGTCTCTATCGTCTCCAGAACTCCAGTGCTTTTATATGTTTGTCAATTCTGACCAACGCAAAACACTAAAGTTCTAGAAACTTCTAGAGAGTTAAATGCATCTACAATTGGAAGAATACGGGCGCCAGCATCATCAAAATCTGTCATAATGCAACCTTTGGTAACCTTTTTACAACATCATTCTTAGTACAACTTCAGTACTTTATATTAATTAACATTAACATCAAACCTTGTTTACCAAAACTGATGATGACAGATATTTGACCTTTTAACCTGCAGCTTTAATTGCTGCTGAATTTGTAAAGGTGTTGACAAGTTGTTTATCCGAAACAGTATATTGTAATAATGCTGAGTAATAATGCTGAGTCATTATGAATTTGGAAATTTCATATCTAAATTAACCTTGTCAACTTATTTTACTTGGCCGAATTTATGTAATTTTAGCTGCCCGTATTTTCCCAAATACATATAATATACATCAATATTATTTCAAGTCACACCAATTTATTACGTATATAATTTCCTAAAAGATTTATCTCCCGTACCTCATATTGTTACAAAACGTCCCTATCCCTTGAAATTTTTACTAAATGGTAAAAATTTCATTCTTATAAATACTTTCCAAATTATAATTTGTAAACTTTTTATAAAATTCCCCCATTGGTGTGGCTTGAAAGTCAAAACATAATTTACATAATTATCAATAAACAATTCAATAAGTTTTCACTGTTAATTATTAAATAAGTTGTGATCTGGATTCCATATATAAATAAATCGTATCCTGGATCATTAACAATATTAACAAATTAACTTGTGACTTAGATTTCTCAATAATCCACTATCAATCATGACCTGGATTTTCAACAATTCATAAAACTCGTGATCTGGATTAATATTAAATAAAAATGTGACCTGGATGAAAAATGTGACTTGGATTATAATTTCAATATATATTCATGCATTATAAAGCGACATAAACCGGTTCAATAACATATAATTTATGCATAATTCAATTCAATAATCATTGTCTCAACACAAGTGAAGTTCATTATTAAAAGTCCATAAGTAAAGTTCATTATGTCAATATCATCATATCATAATACATTTTATAGTTCATCTTTAAATTATATCATAGTCATGGAAAGTCCTCCATTCACGGAAAGTCCTCCGTCCTTGTAAACCTCCATCCTTTTGAATAATATGTTCACGGAAAGTCCTCCGTCCTTTGCGCAAAATTTTGTCTCTTAATAATATCCTTTTGTAAATAAAGTTTTCGACTTCTTTAAGTTATTTTCGTTTGTATTCACATTTCACTGTGATTATTACTTAATTTCTTTTATAGTCTTCAGTAGTCGAATGTTAGTGTCTTTAGTTACTGGTGAACTTAAAGCTGGTAATCGGGCTTCTGGATCGATGCCAAGTGGTCTCATCCACTTCGATGTTTTCGATCGACGATTTATTATTATCGTTTAATTCTTGCGGTGTCACTTCACCTGTTTCTGGGTCTCGATAAAGTTCATGGTTTATTTCATTGTTACCGTGTTCGTATTCCTTTTGTTGACTGTTTTGATCTTCTGTTTTCATTTCTCTTTGACTATTTGGTTTTGTGTTTTCTGTTTCTCTTTTATCTTGACCGTATTGTGTCCTGTTTTCAATGTTAATTCTGGTTTGATCAGTTAGTGGTATTAAGTCTATGTCGTATTTCTCCTTAAGGTACATACTGCAAAGTTTCATGTCTGGATATGCGTTTAGTTCTGGTTCATTGTGAATGGTTTCTTTGTATATACTGGCTGTGTTTCTTGTCCGTTGTTTCATCCTTTCTGTTATAAGATTGCGAATGTCATCATCTGTTGACTGTGTATTTATGCATGATCGACTGTCTGTTACTTGGTGCTCCTGGTATGGTTGATGGTTCTGGTTCTTTAGAAGTCTTGAAAGATTTGGAAGACCCAACTCCTCTATTCCCTCACCATTTGACCACTTAACATTAGGATTATCTTTATTTTTCTTTTTGACAGAAGATTCTGAATGCCTATTTCTACATTTTCTTATTATTCTTTTTCCACATTTTACCATTATAATTATTAAGATTGTTACTACTGGCACTATTGGTATGAGAAAGTATTGACCGTTTTTAACCCAAAAATCATCTTCTGGCATTGGTTGCATTTCTTCTAGTTTTAGTTCATTTATCAAATTATCTAAGTTAATTTCTTTTACTGGTTTCAACGTCTTAGTAATTTTAATCTTATCATGCCGTGGGAAATTTTGTTTATATCTCCAAAACAAACTTACTTCGTCTTTTTTATACTTATCAACTAATGTTTTCAAAGGATCCCTAAAGTTAAAATTACTTTCCTTATAAATGTAAGGTGTTAAAGTCATATCCCCGTTAGAAGCTTGACAATTTTGTTCCAAATGTAGAATGTCTAGAGGTGGTAAGGTTTTCTTAATCATTGATTCTTTGTCACACATGATCATGAAATTTTGTAACTTTTTAGCAATGATTAACCAATTTCCCTCTGTAACATACTGTCCTCGAGGAACAATTGCATTATTGATCAGTGTGGTTTTACAGTTTTGTTCAATTTTAGATCGTGTTTCTAAAAATATAGAAATCACACAAGTCTGTCTGTTCGAAACAGTATAGATAGGGCTGTCAAAAGAACAATATCTTATTGAAGGATTTGAACATTTTTCTAACTCCTGTTGAGTCAAAAGTGCAAATTGTGTTTTCTCTTTATTTACCGCTAAGGCTTCTGACTCTAAGTCATATTTGGCGAGTACCGAGGGTTCTTTCATATGTGGCAATGCCAAGTTATGTATCTTGTAAATTTCTAAGGCATTTGTTGTGTCAACCAAAGGTACTGACACAATAACTACAATGTTTTCGTCTTTGAAATATGTAGCACAAGTCAATGTTTTGTATAGGTCCCAAAGATCCCTTTCAGGGTTAAAAGGCAAAGCAAAACGTGGATTCAATTGATTTTTGATTGATAAAAGTAATTGCCGAAACTGTAAAGGTTGTATAACAGATGGCGCGAGGTGTCCCAGTGACAACATGTTCAGTTGGATTTCAAGATGTTGTAATTTGTTTTGAGCCAGTCTAACCCAGTTCTTAACATGGTCTAAAGCTCTATCTAACTGGATATAATTGTCAATTGCTATTTTGTTTTTGTTCGTTTGATCTGTCACATTTTCATTTCTTTGAACTAGTATTTTCAAGGTTGTCAAAGTGTCAGTTATTGTTTTTCGATTTTCTGAAATTTCATGTCGATTGTCTTTTATTGTTGTGTTAATTGTTTTCCTGTAATTATATATGTAAATTGTCTAAAACTTAAGACTTTTCATTGTCTTACACATATTATCAAACATAGTCAAGTTATTCTTGCACATGTTATCAAATATATCCAAACTATTCTTATTCAACAAGTTATTCTTGCACATGTTTTCAAATATATCCAAACTATTCTTATTCATGTTATCAAAAGTCGAATTTAAGACTATTAATATTTCTTTTGTAGTAGGGTCTATTTCGTCTACAAGTCTTTTTGAACTCTTAATTTCATTTATTTCTGTAACTTCTGTATCCTTACTTATTTCTTTGTTTTCTGTTTTAATGTCTTGTTCTTTTAACTTTTCTCTATCATCTAACTTTGTATTTCTGTATATTCTTTGTAATTCTGCTAAAGGAATATCATCCTCACTATCTGAGTCATCTCGAATTTGTCTAGTTCTTTTTACAATATCTTGATTTTTATTTTTATCAATTTCATCATCTGAAGATTCTGAATCTGGAGGTACTACATATGTTGATTTTCTTAAAGGTTTGTTTAGTTTATCTTGGGGTATCTCCCAGTTATCTAAATTAGCTAACCTAAGATGTCGAGCATGTGTCTTAGTTGTTGTTCCTGTCAACTGATTCTTAACTATAAAACTTAGAGGTCCTTTTTCTTCAATAATCCTATAATAAGGTGTCCATTTATTATCTAATTTACTGGTTTTTCTTTGATTTTTAATATATACTGGATCTCCTACCTTGAAATTAATTTCTTGACTACCCCTATCAGCATATTTCTTTTGTCTTTTCTTAGCGTCTTCTAAATTTTTGTGTACTAACGTAAAAGCTTTATGTTGTTGCTGTAGTGCTATTTTATATTGGTCTTCCCCATTATACTTTCGTCTAGGTTTAAGTATTGTATCTAATGGTAAAACTACATCCCTATTGTATAGTAAGTAAAAGGGTGAAAACTTGGTCGATTCACTTGAATGAAATCTGATTGCTGCTAATGTCTGATTCAAATATAAATCCCATGTCTGAACATCATCAGATATTTTCTTAGCCATTACGTCATGTAAAGTTCTATGAAATCTTTCTACCTTGCCATTACTTTGAGGACTATAATAAGATGTTGTGATATGGTCTATATTTAACGTTTTAAGTGTTTCTTGTACCGCTTTGTTTACATTCTCTGACCCGTTATCTGTTAGTATCTGAAGTGGACAACCGTATCTTGGAAATATTTCTTCTAATATAAGATGGACTATATTATCAGCTGATTTATTTGGTACACTAAAAGCTTCTGGCCATCCAGAATATAGATCTATGAATGATACAATGTATTTGTTACCTGATAAGGTGGTGGGGTATGGTCCTGATAGATCTAGACCAATTTTTGCGAAAGGATAAGGTGGAATATCCGTTTCTTTAAGAGGTGAATGTGTTTTCTTTTGGCTTCTAGTTTGACATGTTACACATTGATCTACATATTTGTGCAACTTTTGAT
Organism: Atrina japonica; assembly: GCA_030159075.1. Classification (NCBI taxonomy): domain Eukaryota; kingdom Metazoa; phylum Mollusca; class Bivalvia; order Pterioida; family Pinnidae; genus Atrina; species Atrina japonica. Next base: position 92,208 of record BROG01001133.1, read on the forward strand.
ACATTTTTGGAAAATAGTATTTTGGTCTAATGATGTCATATGTTTTATCTACTGTCATATGTCCTACAAAGTCATGATGTTGTTTAATGACAATGTTTTCTAAATTTTCAGGTATGTACAATCTAAGTTTTGGATCTTCTGAATCTTGTTGAGATAAAAAGTATAACAAACCATCTATTACTATTAAACTGTTTTGTTCCCTTTTAGTGGCCCCTCCATTGTCCAATTTTATTTTAAGTTTTGCTATTTTCTCATCATTTTCTGTTTTTATATCTATATCCCCTGGAAGATCTATAAACGGCTTGACTAAGTCATCAGGTGGATCTATCTTACAGCTAGCGTATTTCTTTGGAGTGAATTTGTTTGAATTTAGTGCTCCTACTTCTAAAAATTTATCATCTATTTCTATTTCTGTGTCTGACTCTGACTCTGATTCAGAATTATCAATTGTTTCTTGACTGTCTGGTATTCTTGACAACAAGTCAGCGCAACAGTTAAATCTACCTTCTATATACTCAATCTTACAGTTGTAACCTGCGATACTGAGAGCCCATTGTTGTATTTTCTTATTTTGCATAGGTGAATCTAATAAATACTTCAAGGGACGGTGATCTGTACGTACCACAAACTGAGCATCATGTAAATATAAGTCTAATTTCTTAAGAGCAAATGCTATTCCAAAACATTCTTTTTCTATTGTTGACCATTTTGTCTGAGATTTACTTAATTTGTGAGACAAATAATAGATAGGTTTTTCCTCCCCAGTATCTGTAAGCTGTGTAAGACAAGCACCTACACAAGTATCACTAGCATCTGTGTATAACACATAAGGTTTGTTTGTATCAGGGTAAGCTAACAAAGGTACTATGGTTAAACTGTCCTTGAGAAAATCAAAGGCTACCTGGCATTCTTTTGACCATTTAAATCTAGCATATTTCTTAGTCAACTCAATCAAAGGTTCTGCTATCTTTGAGAAATTTGGTATGAATCTCCTATAATAACTACACATGCCAATAAATCCCCTAATTTCTCTTACATTCTTTGGTACAGGTAATGTTCTTATGGCTTTCACTTTCTTTTCATTAGGTTGTACTCCATGTTCACTAACAATGAAACCTAAATATTCTATTTCTTTCTTAAAGAAACTACATTTCTTCAACTTCATTTTTTAAACCATGCTGTCTGATCTTATCAAACACTATTTGAATATGCCTAAGATGTTCTTCTGAGTCTTTTGAAAATATTAAGATGTCATCTAAGTAAGCAGTGGCAAAGTCCTCACATTCTTGTAATACTATGTTCATGAGTTCTTGGAAGATAGCTGGAGCATTACTTAACCCAAAGGGCATTACATTAAACTGAAATAACCCTTTGTGACAAGTAAATGCTGTTTTTTCTTTACTATCTTCATCCATTTGGACTTGCCAATACCCACTTTTAAGATCTAAACTAGTGAAATGTTTGGCCTTTCCCAACCTAGCCAAGATGTTATCAATTAATGGTAAGGGAAATGATATAGGTTTCACTATTTTATTTAAAGATCTAAAATCTACACACATTCTTTTAGATCCGTCTTTCTTTCCAACTACAACTAATGGAAAAGCCCATGTTGACCTTGACCTTTCTATAATACCTGCATCTAACATTTCATCTACTGCCTTGTCAATTACTTGTCGTTTGTTAAGGGGTGTTCTATACGGGCCTATTTCTGATTGGTGGATGGTCCCCTGTATCTATTTTCATTTTCACTGTACTTGTATGACCTAACTCTGCATCGGTTTTTGCAAAAATATCTTTGTTTTCTTGTAACAGACTAAAAGTACTTCTTTTATACTCTGAAGGTGCATCAATATCTTTAAGAGAATCTACATCTCCTACTGTATTTTCTGGACTTAACGCTGTTGACTCTACTTGTATCTCATCTATTTCTAAAGCTCTAATTTTCCCTACTACTTGACCTCTTTTTAACCTATAAAATTTGTTTGTTTGATTAACTACTAATACTGGAATGTTTCTATTTCCTGTTACTTTTCCTATTGATTCTTGAACTACAAGTCCTGGGTCATCTAAAAGACATCCATCATTGATACTTGAAATTTCAAAATTTTCTTTATTTCTCCTGTTAAATGCTCTATTTGTCCTAACAAAACATATTGTCTTACTCTGTGGTCTTAATGTAGTTGTCTTTGATACTCTTACTATGGATGATATGTGAGTGTCATCTTCAAATTTGACATAGGTTCTCCCTATTCTCAAGCAACCTAAATCAAAGTATAATCTTACTCCATTTTGTCTTAACCAGTCCCTACCAAGGATAAAGTTTCTATTCAAACCATCGGTGACATAAAACTTGTGATTCATGGTCACTTTATTCATCGTAAATTTGATATTTACTGCACCTATAACTTTAAGTGATTGACCATTCACTGCCCTGAGATTTGGTTTTTCCTTAACAACCTTAACCTTGATCGGAAGATTTTGGAAGCACGTTTTACTAATTAATTAAACTTCTGCCCCTGTATCTACTAAAGTCCTAAATTTTTGTTTTTGAATCCATAATACACATGAACTTGGATTTCCCGCTAATTGAATTTCATAATTTTTATCTAATTTACTACTAGAGTTATCTATCTTACTTTTTCCTAATTTACTATTACAGCTCTTCTTACTGGCTTCCTTATAAGAAGAGCCTTCTAGTTTTCCTGTTCCCTCTGTTCCCTATACTGAGACCATTGTTGTCCTCTTCGCGGGGTGAGGTTTTCCGAATTTTGTTCACTCACCATTGGTGGTGCCGGGAGTGCTAATTGTTTATTTGACTGAGACGTATTATCTTGAATTGGGGGTGCCGGAAGTGTTAACATCTGAGGTGGTTCCGGTAATGCTAACAATTGATTATCTGGCTGAGTTTGCTGATATGTAAATTGTGGAGGTCGAAAGTTGAAGTTTTGCTTATTCCGATAAGTATTATGTGCAAACGGTTGGGGTGGAGGATCGTAATTTTGCCTATTTTGATAGTTATTATAAGTTGTTCTACCCCTGCCACGATTAAATGGTGGTCCCTGATTATATTGCCAATATGGTACCCAGCTGCAAGGGTTAATGTTTCGATTGGGACAATTTCTTTTAAGGTGACCTATCATGTGACATACCCAACATTCTGCGCCTAATACCCAATCTGGTACAGATTGTAAATTTTGTCTATTTGGACCTACTTGGTTGTTTCTTTGTGTTTGATATTTTGGCCTCAATGTTTGTTGAATTTGTTGTTGTTTAGTTTTCTTAACATTTTTGAACCTAACCTGTTTCTTATTATCTGCTAATGATATTTGTAAGTCATCGTCACTGTCTGTCTCGTCAGCTGCATTTACGTCTACATTTTTAGGGCAATTTTGAGTAGTGTGACCCTTCCTTAAACAATTCTTACATAGTTTATTTCTTAAGTGATCTACTTCCATTGGTTGAATGTCTCTGTCTTCTTTTTCGGTTTTAAATCTAAACACATTTTGTGCACCGTCTAAGGTCAATACTATTTGATCCCTAACATTCTGTTCGCGTGTCGCTATCTTAACAGCGGCTTCTAAAGTCGTAGGCTCCTCCCTAATTAGTTTCATTTTTATATAATCAAAAGTAACACCCTTACAAAATATGTCTATTAATTGTTGTTTAGTCTGCTCTGTCGTGTAAACATCTTCAGATGCTTGTATTATTCTTTCCCCAAACATTTGAACTGATTCATCTGTTTCCTGTTTTAGATTTCTTAATTTTATTAATGCTTGTCTCTTGTTTGTTACTTCCCCAAATTTTTCTCTTAGTAATTTCTTGAGGTCCCCCCAACTAGCTATATTTTCATTACTTTCTTGTTCCATTAAATATCTCCTAATGAAATCCACTACCGCCCCTGAACATGTTACCAATGCTACACCCGGCATTTTCTGTACATTTAATTCAACTAAATTTGCATATCTTTATATGTCCGAAATCCACGCTTTAAGGTCTGCCGGTTTACCCGAAAAGTTCTTAATTACTTGATGTACAGGTACCGCCATTGCACTTGTCATGTTTGAAAATTGTCTTATAATGCTATCAAATAGTTCTTTTTCATCATTGTCACGTCTGTTTCCAGACACCCTACAAAATGGTGGTTCTCTATCTCCTACTCCCCCTGATATACTGTAGTACCTGTTTTTGCTTTCACTACTACTATTTTTACTTTCAGTTTCGTTTTGTATGTCTGACTGATCTGAAGTTCTTGGTTTAGTTTCATTTATACTATTCCTAATTAAATCATCCTCAATTTCTTCTAAAGCTGTAGCCATGCTACTAAATTTTATTTTACTATTCTCATCTGCCATTTTTAAAGAATTTCAAGTATAGTTTAGAGTTTTATTAAAATGTTAAATTTTATGTCTAACTAATTTTGTTAAAGTTTTAGTGATATTGCCAAAATAAGTTTTAAGTTTTAGTTTTAATCAAATGAGTTTTAGTTGTGTTTTAGAATATAGACTTTTGAAATATTTTAACTAACTAGTAAATGTTATAGTTTTAGTATTTGTCAAAAAGGAAAATTTTAAAATCGTGGTCAAAATAATAAGGTACTAAGAAAAGTAAAAGTCTTACCTTTAGTTCCAAGTCTTCTTATGCGATTCCCAGGTCTTTATCCAGGGCAAAAGGCACCAAATTGATATTGTAAACCAACCAAATATCAATAACAAAGTCTGGTCTGTGATCGTATAGATGATTTTAATTCAGCAGAGTGCAGCAATGGTAACAATGTTTCAACAATCAGAGAGTATGGTGGTGTTCTCTCAAGGCGGTTCCCCGCTGGTCTCTATCGTCTCCAGAACTCCAGTGCTTTTATATGTTTGTCAATTCTGACCAACGCAAAACACTAAAGTTCTAGAAACTTCTAGAGAGTTAAATGCATCTACAATTGGAAGAATACGGGCGCCAGCATCATCAAAATCTGTCATAATGCAACCTTTGGTAACCTTTTTACAACATCATTCTTAGTACAACTTCAGTACTTTATATTAATTAACATTAACATCAAACCTTGTTTACCAAAACTGATGATGACAGATATTTGACCTTTTAACCTGCAGCTTTAATTGCTGCTGAATTTGTAAAGGTGTTGACAAGTTGTTTATCCGAAACAGTATATTGTAATAATGCTGAGTAATAATGCTGAGTCATTATGAATTTGGAAATTTCATATCTAAATTAACCTTGTCAACTTATTTTACTTGGCCGAATTTATGTAATTTTAGCTGCCCGTATTTTCCCAAATACATATAATATACATCAATATTATTTCAAGTCACACCAATTTATTACGTATATAATTTCCTAAAAGATTTATCTCCCGTACCTCATATTGTTACAGAGCTAGACTAGAGAATACCTTATCGGGCTTCCGAATTAATCTATCAACAAGATATTTTAAACAATACTTGAAGAGGTCATAATTCAGTGCCTGGAGGATACTCATCTTCCCAAGGTCCACGTCGTTCCTTAAACACTTTGACAGATTAAAATTTCATATTTTGTGGTCTCTGGTGGCGACATGTAGCGCCGATCTAAAATTTCACTTAGATTGACACGAAACTTACCCCTGACTTTAGCCAATGAATAGACTCGTGGTATAGCCTGCACGTCGCCATTATTCTGTGTTTACGTACTACTTACCCCTCTTCCATGTGATCGATGTATGGTCGATTGTTAGACGCGTTCTGATTGGCTTAAGATAACAGTACCCGCAGCGAATGGAAATCGACGCCGCGAAATCTCAATATACAGGCCAAATCTGTCAAATTTTGTGAGTAACGGAGTGAAAATATTTACTTGGGAAGATGGACCAAATATTGCATTAAATTGACATACGTGTCATTTACCCAAAATAAGTTGAGTTTCAGCCAACACAAATGCATGAGCATAATGAGGAAGTCCAGAAACGTTGTGCTTTTTAAGGTATCCATTGTATAAAAGGTCAAAATTTGATGCCTGGTAAGGTACTATAATGATTATATTTTATGATAGGTATGTCCCATGCACAGATATAAGGTTTTTAGGGACCAAATATAGAAGATTGAAAAAAAATTGCACATTGTTATTTTTTATTTATACTTGCCAAAGCACTAATCTTGGAGTTAAATCTCAATGGCATTAAACATAAAAACATATTTGCTGTAATTGTTTGATGGTTTCTGTACAATTATCATTCACAAATATTATATATATATATATATATATATATATATATATATATATATATATATATATATATATATATATATATATATATATGGGGGAAAGGGGCGTCCAACCCCCACCCCGGTTTACTACGTCTATGTATTGTAAACTTTTGCACGGTTTAGTTGAAGTCTATGGACTACCTTTCAGAATTGGTTTGGAATGAGTCAATTTCTTTTCCTGAAAACTGCAAGATTTTGTAAGTGACAAGCGAAATTTACAGCGTCATTTCCTTCCCTGTTCATAGTAAATGGCATCAACAAAATTCTTCAGCAAAGAACAAATTTTGCTTGTCAGAAATAAAGTTTGAAATGAGTTTGAAATTAATAAAAGATGAAGATGAATAGACTATTTTCTTTATAAATATGTGAAGTTGGTTAAGAATTGATGCAAGCATTACTTAGTACAAGAAAATGACGATAGTTGACTCACTTTTGTACAGCGGGTCACACCGGTCATCTGTTTCAATGCAGAAAACTCAACATCAGCATCAGTGAAAGTAGGGGTTCCCCAAGGGACGGTGTTATGATCACGGTTTTTTTTTCTACTTAACATAAATTACATGGGACAGAACTTCAGTATAACCAAACACGATTTGAGCGGTGAACTAATAGTTTCTTTATTGGAACTTTATAGCTGAATGGAATAAGGGATATTCCTTCAACACATTGGGACTGGTGTCGGGTTTTCTTATAATTTTGGTAAATTAGCGCGATTTGGGTGCTAGACGGGAAAATCTGATTCCAAACTTTGAACACTTTGTCAACACACACACACACACACGCACACAGATATATATATATATATATATATATATATATATATTATATATATATATATATATATATATATATATATATATATATATATATATATATTCATTACTTACATAAATGTTTTGAATTCCCTTGACATTATATTTTTACGGTATCAAACACATCGTCAGTTTCAGAAAATGTTAATTTAGAAACGAGAAAATTGTTGTGAGAATTGTCGACCACTTTGATTCTTTATCATCAATTTATGCCGAAAGGTTAATGGTCAAAGTTCGCAAATAATCTGAACTGGGAGTTTGCATGATCAGTCAAATTTGAGATAAAAAAGCATGATTTGCCACTGGAACTGGATCCATTTAATTAACGGCCTCAAATCAGTCCAATTGATAGGCCACAATCCGACATTCAAGCTACGAGACATTTCGAAGACCAACTACCTCATGGCACCAATGAAACCGTAAACCACGAAGAACATTTGCAAATATAAATACGTTTTGACGAATGTATGGTGGATGCCATCTATATAAATTATTATTTCGTAGGATTATTAACTTAGGACACAGTGTAAAAATTGTATATTTCACCGACCCCGATTTCCATATTTGTAATTCATGAATAGTTTTATGCTATTTCTAAATGAGTCATAATGCATAAGACTAGTGTAATATTCGGAGTGGAGATTATAATAGGAAACTAATCTATATACAATCATTTTTCAAAATCATCCCAATGATATAGAAAAATAGTACATTAATCTGCACACTTAGCTTATAGGTAGGAAAATTCTACTTTTGGGAATAACCATTAAAAATGTGATTTTGGCGTGTCATAATTATGAGTTTAGATGTAGTCTGCTCGGGGCTTATAATATGCGGATTATTTTGTGGTGGTGATGAGCGTGTAGGCCTACACATTAGTCTTTAGAACTATCACTGAATTGCCGCATCGGTCCGTATAACAAGTCAAAATTCGTAGCAGTTCATCCATAATCGGCCAGTGACGTTTGGACCATGTAAATGAAGAATGTGGGTGGGCGTCTGAAACAAAGTTGGAGCAAAAGAGTATAGCGAACCATTTGAAATCACCGTCTGCATTCGGATTCTGTAGTTCCACTGAAGGTACACGAGTCCTCTGTGACCGTCATAGCCTAAGTAGAATGACACCAATGCCCTTCCGTAGCGACTTGAAGAATTAGACTAAATTGTAATTTAAATTGCTAACAATCTAAATTCAGCATTATGTTTCTGTAAATATTTTGTTTAAATGTTAATAAATTAAGGTAAATGGTAATAATTACTTATATCTAAATCAAAATAGCGAAACGTTTTGAGTCGCAACAGGCCTAACGTGGAATGACCCGATTGTGTTACCGTAGACTATATTCATTTAGGTTCAAAGTACATAGTAAAGCGAAAGGAGAGCTGCAATGGCATCGTTATCAACATTTGCACGTTGTGTGTGTAGACTTGTGCCATTAACCGTTAGATCTGGAATATCACAAACAACAACACAACAAGTTCGACCCCTGTTTTCACGGATAATTACACGTGGTAAGATATTTTAATATAAGTTTCACTTTCATTGAATAAGTTTGTTTACGTTGGGTTCAACGACAGTGGAGGCAGACGAAATATTGCCATTTATTTATTGGCCCACATACACAGTTATGCAGTATTGGCCTAGATCTATATTTTATACAACATGTAGATCTATGTCAGTCACACGGCAGGGAAATTTCCACAGAAGTCAGTGCCAAAATATACATGATTCAGATTGTATGCAAAAAGTTGAGATGTACGGTTTGGTTCAGCTGTATTGCAGTACTTAGAATGGATAAAAGGTCGTGTTTAATTTGTATAAATCATTTTATTGTGTACTATATCTATGTAGGCAGTAAGCCAGACTAATGATGATCTACTGGCCACGAGTGTGGACAATTCGTCGACCAAGCAAGCCTTACATTCATACAAGGTCGTAAGAATTAAAGATAATATTTTAGATCATTTGCTAAACGCCACAGATGAGTTTTTTCTCCTAATGTAGATACATGTACAGAGACGTGCAAAAAGTATTCAAACAGTCACACTAAATTCTCTAAAGAATATTTCATATAAATACACATTTTTTATAAAAAAAATTATTGTGGAGTCATTTCTTTATATCAGCTTTTTATTGCATTTCAACATAATTTTCATGTTAAAAATTGAATAAGTACAGTTCCATTAATATTCATTATCAATTTTTAATTTTCTGAATCGGAAATTAGGCCTAAAGAAGTTTAATATTTTAATATTTGTGATGAAAACTTCCAATATTGCAATATGGGTAAGTAAAACTGTAATGTCTAATTTTTACTCAATAATAAGTTAGAAAATTGCATCCAATTCCAAAATACCAATTAATGAAACTTTGAAATATTGTAAAGCCATTACTTATTGCATTTCAATAACTTTTCTCTATTTCACAGTGAACAGTCTATTGAAATGGCTTCACAATAATGTTTTGAAAAAAGTGATTTTATATGAATTACTTGGAAATTATAATGTTTGAATATGTTTTGCCTTCCCTTTATGCTATGACTGCGAACAGTAGGTCCACTGTATAATCTCTTATTTGTCTTTTTACTGTTTATCTCATGAAACCTGGATTCATTTCATGTTTGTGCATACATTGACCATAGCCTACGTGCTTCTCATTATAGTAAAGGTTTAAAAGTATATTATAGAGAAACAGGTTAACATTTCCGTATTTTATAATATAAATCTGACTATTTTACTACATGAACAGGTATTCAAGACTTACAAGTCACATGTAAGTTGAGTGAAGGTGATATTTGAACTACATAATGTAATACTGGATCAGTAATTAAAGGATTCTGGTTAGGTGTTTAATGTGTAATGCACTTGGTGTGGTTTTATATGTGTATACAATGTACCTTCAGACCCTTGGCTTCAGCGCCCCCCCCCCCCCCCCCTTATGTATTCTGTTCAGATGAACCTGGGTACTGGGCCCGAAATCACCAAATTTACTTTGTACTCAAGCTCAACTTTAATTTCATCATTTTGACTATATAATCATTGGTAAAACTTTTGGGTTTGAGTGATTAGGAAACATATTATTGTTTTTCGTCATTCACATATAAATTTTTGCATCACATTTATGATTTTCCTGTAAAAAATGAATAAATGTGTTGAGTACGGTACTCAAAATTTGAGTACATACTCAAACAATTTTTTAATATTTCGGAAGTTTTCTTCAAATGAGCAATAATTTTGATCATTATTTACAATTGTATGCTGTCAATATACACACATGCCCAGTTACAGAATAAATTTTATCTGAATTTACCTGAAAATCACGAAAAGTTAGTTGAGCTTGAGTACTGAGTAAATTTGGTGACCTCTGGGTACTGGTTGATAATTACAATGTACAATACCTACACACTAGCTAAGTATTGCATTTAGAAAAAATTCAAATGCACCTGTCTTCCAATCTTGAAAAATTTCTATACACTATTGAAGATCTACAGTTTCAGATAAATAAATTCTTATTCATACAACTCACTATCATTACATGTACAAACACAATTTACATGTACAAGCTGCTTTCAGTCAAATCTATGGCAGCCTATTGATGCCATGTGTTTATGGAAATTTCAAAATGTTATCACAGTTTTAGTGTTATTGGTATCATGAAACTTTGAGTACTGTGATGCCTCCGTTGCCAGAGTGGTTAGAGCATTGCCCTTAAATCACGAAGTCTCTCACTTCCTGTCAGCACAGGTTCGAGCCCTACTGGATCCTAAGCTGATATTTGTGAGAAAGTTTGCCAGTTCACTTGCCGAGGAGCTTCCCGGGTAGTTACATTGTAACCAGAGCCTGGCTCCATAAAACTCGAGAATTTACTGTTTGCAGAATTCAAATAATCTTTATTTTATCTATCAGATTTGACTCTCTTTGATAAAAATGTTGATAGCAACAGTAAATTAATGAATATACATGGATTCTTTTGCAATGTGTTTCTCATTGCACCTACAAAATCTCCATAGAATTTGAGTTTTAATATTGTTTTATGCCATACTAAACAATATTTTTTAGTGGTGAAAAAGTGAACCCAATTGACCTATTGCCAAGTGCCTGACACGTGGCTGTCCATGTGCTTTTTTGACATCATTCAATTGTGATGTCATAATCACACAAGTGTTTGATGGGCCATTTTAATTGTGACGTCATAATGGAAAATTTTGCCAAAAGGTACTATGTCGGGCATTTGGCGATTGGTCAATTACAATGTACCCAGGAAGAGATCTCCAGCTTTTTACAAGTAAGCTGTCAAACTTTCTCACAAACTCAACACAGGTTCTAGTGGAGCTTGAGTCTGTGCTCACAAGAGGTGAGCCAGATGTCATGGTTTCAAGCGCCATGCCCTAACCACTCACTCAGTCACAGAAGCCCCACATCTCCAAAGAACAAATATGGAACCTTGTTATAAAGAGAAATCACTATATTCTCAAAATAAAAAAAGATACATTTCATAACTTTGTGATATAAGTGAAATATCATTAAGGTATCTCAAAATCATGGGACTAATCAATTTACTTTGAGATATCAGAATTTCAAGATAACGGAAATTTTCAATTCACACATTTTCTATTCTTATTGGACGAATACACCTCCCTCTTTACTCAGAATCGTTAATGAGAGTTGATTGTCCCAGTTTTATTGGCAGGTAAACAAGTAATTTAATTACAATGCTTTTGGCATACAAATAGTTAGCCTTCAATCACAGAAGGTTATTTCGAGATAATAAGTGACAGTTCTATATTATTTTGATACTTTGGCCCAGAAAAGTACCTCGACATAAGTGAATTTTTTTTTTAGATAAAAACTTCCGAAATATCCAGAGTAAAAGTAAACAAATCGGGACTGGTCTCTCAATTTTGACATAACAGGATTTCACTGTACTTAATTCGGCAGTTGTAAAACTGAGGGAAGTATGTTGCAGTTCAGTGATTATTGAAATTAATGTTACATATTCTTCGACCTTACATGTAAACCTCATGACCAATTTTTATCATGTATCCTTAACTCATTCATCCCAAGAGACACATTTAGACTGGTCCAAGTCATTGATTCACAGCAGAGTCCATTATTTTTCAAAGGTTGATGAGTTAACTCATTAGTTTCTTGATTTAATGCGCAGATAAAAAATTGTATACAAATTTTGGGTAAAAACGTGTGCATAATACAGCAACAATTACAGTACATATATGTCAATTTCAAACAATTCTCTGTATCTTTTTCCTTTTTTATATTCTCGCAGGAATTTCTTCAGAGATTGACCCAGATGATCCCAGAACAGTACCAAATTCAGAATGGGAAAAGAAACTCACACCAGAACAATACGCTGTCTGTCGGGAAAAAAACACAGAAGCAGTAAGTTCATACACCATGATTTGGGACCACTCTCACTGAACTCAGAAAATAGTTCAAACTCATGCTAAACTCATTTCCCGTTCTTTAAACAGAATAATCCCCTAGAACTATCAAACATTCAAAAAGTTTATGATGAAGATGAAAGAATTTCATGTAGGTTACACATTTTAAATCAAAGACTTTCACCTGGGTCACACATTTTAGAAATTAAAAAAATATTGGAATCATATAACTTCACCTATGTCACAAGTTAAACTGAGAATTTTACCTTGGTCAAACATTGGGATCAAAGAATTACCTGGGTCACACAATAGGATCAGATCATTTCAAGTGGGTCACACATTGGGATCGGATAATGTCATCTGGGTCACATATTGGGATCAGATAATTTCACCTGGGTCACTCATTTTGATCAGATATTCTGTTTTCTAGTAGGCGATAGGTCATTCACTGTTTGTATAATGATGATTTTAATCTGCTGTAAAACAATTAGTACAGTACTTTATGCTTGGTAATGATTTCAGAAAACACAAATATGTAGAATTTTAACACAGAAGATGTAAATTAAACTTGATTAAATTTAAATTAAACTTAAATTGTTGTGTTTTGAGACTTGACCAATACATCAATATGTCTTGTGTATTGAAAAAACAAATATTCAATACGTATTGTATCAAAAAAATTCAATCAATATACAGCCCTAGTGGGAATCCTAAGCAGTTTCAGTTGCAGGATCTTTGGAAGTTGCAATCACTTGAATCAGTGGACATCACTTTGTGATACCCAAGTTGAATGTTATTACAGTTAAACGTCTTACTTGTATAATAAGACTGCCTTAGGGACACAACAAAACCAGTTTCTATAGGGAGGTGTTCTTTATACAGAGGTTGGTTTGTACACAGATGGTACAATTGGGGACAGCAAAAAATGGTCTTTATGACCAGGTGGTCTTTATGCACAGGTGGTGTTTATGCACAGGTGGTCTTTATGCACAGGTGGTCTTTATGACCAGGTGGTTTTTATGCACAGGTGGTCTTTATGCACAGCAGGTTTTACTCTATTTTAAATCACCAAGATATACACTAGTACTGTATATTACAAAAACTTAACCAGGTTCATAAAATTAGGTCAGAACATTTCATATGTGTCATGAATCCAGGTCATGAGATATTTAACAGGGTCAAAATGACAAATTCTGGTCATATACTTAGATCTTTATACCAGTATCCTACTCTGCTGTCAAGAGGTTTTTACAAGTTTAACTCCTCAACCCCTGGAAAACAATGGACTCTGCTGTACAAATTGTAAGTCAATGATTTAGACCAGTCCAATTGTGTCTCAAGGGGTGAATGAGTCAAGGGTCTTTATGTGAATGCCCTGTAGATGTACAAAATGTATGTCAACAAATCTTTTGATAACATGTATTTTGATGATGGGAGAGATACTTTAGATCATCTTGACAACTTACTTAAGATCATCTTGACAACTTGCTTTTGTTTTTTTTGTTTTTTTTTTCTCTCTCAAAAATCCCATTTTTAAAATCTTGGACTTTGATTTGCTCTTTAAATTATAGTAGCACTGAAACTTGACATTTTCTACTACTAAACAGTAAGCATATACATGTAGCAGGTAGGCCATCATTTAATATATACGAGACTCTTGAAATCTCAAAGTCCAGGAGATCAACAAAACTTTGGATATTTCCAGTGTGTGAGGTTCTGAGAGTTCCAGAAATTGACACTTCCATACATGTGTACATGTACATTTCACACAATAGGAGATGTGTGTACATGCATTATTCTCTGGTATTTGTAGGTCAGTCACCAGAGCCAATCACTTAAGTGACCTATTGACCAGTGGTCAGTGTCTGTCTTCTGTCCAGTATTGTGTGTAAACTTCAACATTTTGCTGTAGGAATTTGCAGGAAACTTCACTTTGAAGTTCGAACTTGAATTTGAATATATATTATTTTTTATTTTGAATGGTGTTTTATGCTTAACTCAACAATTTTTCAGTTCTATGGTGGCGACCAGTTTTTAATGGTTATAATGTAACCAGAAACAGACCAGCGTGGCTTGAACCTGTTCTGACCAGAAGTAAGAGACTTCATGGTTCAGAGCGCGATCATGCTCTAACCACTCAGCCACTGGAGACCTTGAAACTCACTAATAGTGCGTTCAACTCAAGATTGTGAGTTAGAGTCCAGTCGGCAGCAGGTTGGTTTCCTGTCCTTCGGATGAGACAATAAAAAATGAGGTCCCATGGTGCAGTAGGTGTCGACACGTTAAAGAACCCTCACTGCTCAATGGCCATAAGTGCCGAGCATAGGCCAAAATTTGAAGCTCTTTACCGTCATTTGGTGGCGTCTCCATATGAGTGAAAGATTCTTGAGTGGGACATTTAACAACAATAAACAAACAAGATAAAAAAAAGGTGTAAGAATTAAAAACATTTAATAGTAGACAAAGATATTTGAAAAAGTCCAAAAGAGTTGAAATTTTCAAATGCCCCCTCCCCTTTATGGGAGTTATTCCCTTTTCAAGTGGTTTTTTGTTGTTGTTGTTGTTGTTTTTTGCTATTATGATATTGAATGATCAAGAGATTAATTTACATATTTTATGAGGAAAACATTTGATCTTTGAAAAAATAATTGATAGATTGAGCCATTGGGAGTCAACATGTATCTGATGTGCTCATTATTCTAGAAGTAGGTACAGTGGAACCTGTTTTAAGGTGACCACCCCCACTGCCAATGAAATGTGATCTTCCAAGATACATGTAGGTGGTGTCCTAAAAGAGGTGTTATGTTCAGAATTATTTCACCTGAATGATTTTTTCAAAACATGGTCTCGTAAGACACGTGGTCATTCACACCTTGTTACACTTGTACTTCTTTTTTTCAGCCATTCAGTGGAAAGTATGTAAATCATTATGAGAAAGGAATATACCACTGTATCTGCTGTGATGCTGAACTTTTCAGGTTTGTATACCACTAGTTACCTCCCTTAGAAGAAGCTTACTATTGGTCTTCCAAGGAGAATTGGCACATGTTTACAAACACACGAGCAGTGGTTTAATGTTGAAATGGTAGAGCATTTTACTCACTAGCAGAAATTTGCAGGTTCGATTCCTGGATGTGATATTATTATAGGTGTCAATAATATTTTTAAAGACTTTAAAAATTGTAGTGACTTTTCCGTCGCCAAGCACTCAGCATATGAAGTGAAAGTCAGAGGTATGTTGGATGTTGGATGAGACTTAAAACTGAGGTCCCGTGTCGCGGAAGGCACGACACGTAAAAGAAATGCTCATTGCATTGGCATCAGTCCATAGCACAGGTCAAAATTTAAAACACTTAAAGGCGGTGACATCTCAATGTCAGTGGAAAATTCTTGACTGGATATAAAACATCAATCAAACAAACTAATGAGTCAAAATGAAATCATAACAGGGTTGACAAGCTATACTATTTGACATACAAAAATATTAGTGCTTCAGTAGTGCAGAGAATTCGCGCAAGGTCAGATATATATGTTTTCTCTGTGTAACCCATTTTTAGAACAACAGAACGTATTATTTTGGTTTTTGACAGAACCAGGACGTGCCACTTTACCTTGGTAAACCTATACTTTAAACTGGCTTCTATTTCACTCATGATTTAATTTAAGTACTACATGTATTTGACTGGGTATTGACAACATGATGAGGGTGGTGATGGTGATGATGATGATGATAATGATGACGACAACGACGATGATGATGATGATGATGAAGAATCATAATTTAAGCCTCATGTAAATTTAGACTGGTTGTGCCTCACTAGATAGTGCAAGTAATTTATGATGTGATGTATGTTTTTGTGTGTGTAGATGCAGTGGTAGATCCAGAAATTTTTCAGAGGGGAAGTAAGGGGAGGGGAAGTAGGGGGTTGTGGAGTAACATATATTGTTTTCCCTCTCTCTCTCCCCTCTCTCTCTCTCTCTCTCCCTCTCTCTCTCTCTCTCTCTCTCTCTCTCTTCTCTCTCTCTCTCTCTCTCTCTCTCTCTCTCTCTCTCTCTCTCTCTCTCTCTCTCTCTCTCTCTCTCTCTCTCTCTCTCTCTCTCTCTCTCCTCCTTTTCAATGTTTTATAATTGTTAGGATGCACATATATCACCATTTAGCTCATTATTGGACAATGAATTCTGTACTATCTAGGGAAATAGATTACATAATTTTGTAATTTATACTTTTGACCAATCCTTCATGAAATTATGAAATGAAATTTGTTTATACAAAAAAATATACATACATATGCTGGTACATAATTGTATGATTGTAATCGGAATTCAGTTTAATAAAGACTTAACAGCAATGAGATAATTATAGCTACGGACTGTGAAAGTTCATCTGCCAATCGGTACACACATATTTATAGATTTACGTAACATTTATGTAAAATAAGGATGACACACTTAAAATGCCATCTGTATAATTATTCATAAAAAGTTTACCTAAATATGATCTTGCTGAGATATGTCTGGTCTGCAGATGATAATTTGTCATATGAAATGAAAAACCTATAGATCTTATCCTCTTTATGTACTGAAGTACCAGGGGCACAGGCCACAAAATAACAGAAATCATCATAACCCATTTACAGGTTACACAACAAGGAATGACCGAAACCTGCAGGTTTCGATAGCAATAATAAAGACTTAAAAAATGAAATTCATTGAGAACAAAAAGGAGGTTACATGATTTGTTTTTGTTATAACCTCCACATAACCTGAACATTCGTCCCCACATCATTTTGTGGTCTGGGGGCACTTCAGGGCTCAACAAACACATTTGTCCGACAAATAAAAATAGACAAATAAATGTTACTTCCCACTTCCCAGTGAAATTGATGAAGACAAAAATTAATTCAATAAAATTACAAAACAAATATAACACTCGATTATCGGACAAGTAGATTTCAATTAATTCAATCCAACTTGTCCTGCAGGACAAGTGGAAATTTGTGTGATTGTTGACCCCTACACTTTCATCATTAGTTGCAATGTCATCATTATAATTTGGATTAAAAGTTTTTATTTCAAAGTTCGGCCCAGTGAATTATGGACCTTTGAGTAGTTTAAACCCTTAATAATGAAAAAGCATTCTAGACGATCTAAGTGAAATAGACTAATAAATAATTTCAGCTTTCTGTATAGAAAATTCTTTCTTCTATTTTATTTTTTCTATTCTTCACTAATCAATTACACGTAATTGCATAAATGCACATTAAGAATAAATAAATAATCCCCAACTGCACCTCAATATATATTCTTTGCTGAAAAACAATTTTGCAATGAATTTTTTTTAACAAATTTTTGTCTGCAAATTTCTTGTGTCCCTTGACGCCCCCAAACCAACGTCTTTTATTAGGTGTTTTCATTATCCAGAGTTACCTCCCCTAGTAGCAGGTATTGACTGTGATGTCATTTGTTTGTGCGTAAAATGAGAAAAGCTATCAATTTTGACGTCATGTTTGTATGAAAAAGACGTTGTTTTCTCACGTAAAGACATGACGTCACAATCGATACCTGCTGACATGGGAGATAACTCTGACTAACGAAAAGACAGAATAATGTTATAATGAAACGATCAATATCATTAAAACAAAATTCAATTCTTGACATTTTTTTTTGCTAAGCATAAGTAGGCCTACTGTCTGATTAAATAAGTTGTGTAAATAAAAAGTAACAAAAACCTTTCTGTTGACTTTCCGGAAAGTTCCCGTTTAGCCTGAAATTAGGGTGAATTTTATCTTGATGAATTGCATTGTTACTCTTCAGCCCACTTCTTAATAAGTACAATGTATATAACAAACTGTCCTCAAATTCATTATAAACAATCTTTACGTCATTCAAAATTTGCTGTTTTAACTTGTACATGGTTGTCATGACAACGTAATGCAAGGATTATGAACTAGTGAATCAGTAGATGAGAGATTAGTTTCCAAGGTAATCTCTGACATTTTTAACATTTTCATTTTAGTTATATAATTGATCACTAAATTTATATCATTGACAGTTCTGATGCAAAGTTCGATTCTTCAAGCGGTTGGCCTTCATTTTCAGAAGCTCACGGAACAAAAGACAATGACGAGAGATATTCCAATGTTCTTCGTAGACATGATAATAGCTGCGGTATGGTCAGGACGGAGGTGATCTGTAAAAAGGTAAACTCTTCGTTCTGTTTACGTTTCATTTTAAGAGTGGCATAAAGGCCACTTTATATTGTGGCACAGTGATACAGCACTAGCATTGAATACATGACCGGGCATCACCGAATTAGGTAAATACTTAAGCCCAATGCAATTTTTATTTCCGCCTTTGAAGAAATGTCAAGGAACATACTGTATACTGTAAATTCGGTTTTATTCGCAAGAATTTTATTTACGTGTAAATTTGTGAGAGCTCTCACTCTCAAAAATAAAATTATCACGTAATGAAGTATGATAAAAGTATCACCAAATGGGCATTTGAATTCATGAAAATATCATCTCGCAAATGAATTTAGAACTCATGTATCGCGAATTTATATATGGATTTACAGTAGCCTACGTGAAAATTTTCACCTGCCTATTTTCGCCCTTTTATGAAAGAAAACATATTCACTGCATCTTAATTGGCCCTAAATCACAATAAAGATGGAGGACCTGATTTCCTTGCTTAAGTTATTTGGCTCGAAAATTTTGCTTTCATTTTAAATTCGCACTCTCGAAAATGGCAAAAATCAAATGACAGCGAAAATTTCCAGGTATACAGTATTGCTTTGCACACGTTTGTTGAGTGTTATTTAGCTCACCTGGACCTTCTGCATAATTAGATAACTGACCATATTTGTCAGGTGAGATTGATGACCCTTAGGCTTCCTGTTTGTTTGTTTGAATGGTGTAAAAGCCACACATAACAATCTTTCACTCATACATGTATGGTTGTCAATTTGTAATGATGGATGAGAGAACCCGGTTTCATTGTACCCAAGGGAGACCACTGGTCATTCCACTAGTACACAAGCAAACTTTCAGATTGGATTCCAGCGGGGCTCCATTGGTGGATGAGCAGACCACATGTTCTTCAGTCAACACTATAACATGTACAGTAGAACTTCGATGAGTCGAACTTGAATGTGTCAAATTTCTCGATGTTTCGAACTATTGACAAAGTCCTGAATAATTTTGTTATTTAACGCTACTCATAAACATTTTATTATTTGAACTGTTATAAGTCGATTTTCTTAATGTTTCGAATAAATGTTTGGGCCCATTTCTACAAAGTCAACGAAAATTGCTAAATATAATTCAAAGTGAAATGTACGAAATCGTCCCATGATAATTCTTCTCCTTCTCATAAACACTAAATGTTGTAATTTCACGACAATCAAGTTAAATTATGCACTAATTATTAATTATAATGACCGTATATGTCTTAAATGGTTAAGAAGCAATCATATACACCTTATAGAATTTCTGACACTGAAAAAACATATGATTCTCGGTTACCATCCATGAGTCGAAGTCCCGATGTTTTGAACTTTTCTAGGTGGTCCCTTGAACTTTGAACTCATCAAAGTTCTACTCTATATTACGACACCAAAGGTTGCAATCCAAAGGAAAAGTATACAAAGACTGTTTGTATGATATGTAATTCAGACCACAAAATAACATGGCAGCCATTGTTCAGGTTGCGTGGAGGTTATGACAAATTACAAATCACGTAACTTCGTTTTCGTTCTCAATGAATTTCATTTTTATGTCTTTATATTTGCCATCGTAACCTACAGGATACAGTCATTTCTTTTAGTGTGACCTGTAAATGGGTTACAATGATTTCTGTTATTTTGTGGCCTGTAATTGAAAATATGGTTTCATTGGTTAAAATGCCATGAAGTTTATAAAGATATTGAAAAATTCTTGAGAAAATGCCAGAATATATGAGTTCATATATTAACAATGTCTCTCAAAAAGTGAGGCAAAAGATCCCATGTTAATATCACTAATATATTCATTTTATCTCTTTTGTCTTCCTTCAGTGCGATTCACATTTAGGTCACGTATTCAGCGACGGTCCAAAACCAACGGGACAAAGATTCTGCATCAATAGCTTGTCGTTAAAGTTCAAGTCATACCGACCTCATTGATCCAAAATGGTTGCTGTCCAAAATCAGAAGATCTGCTCTGTATCTTTTTTTTTACGGTGATGGTTGCATTCCAATCTTATCAGAACAGTGTTCAAAATTGTGATTTACCGGAATGTTGACGCATATGAAATTGATTGTATGTCCTTCAAATAAGGATGATTTTAATCAACGCGAGTCTTTGCGCTTGTTATGTATGATGAGAAAAATCATGATTTTTTTTCATAATTGATATTCCGTAATAGAAAAAATATATAAAATTCTCAATTATTATGTTATAACTATTTTACGATTGCTTTTAAATGGTGCAAAGGGATTTTTCATTTTTTTAAGTTTTTGTAGTCTTTTTCATTTCTATAGAGACATGAACAGCTAAATCAGAGTTGCTACCCTGAAAACTCATCAAAATTATTTTTAATTTCAAGGTCAGTAAATTCTCATGAAATTTTTGAAAACTGGACAGTGAAAAATGTCATTTCTTCGAAGTTGGCAATTAATGATGTACGGTCACTTTATTATAATAGAAGAACTTGTCTTGTTAAATGTTACCATGGTAATTGTTATCACATACCGATATGTATAATACAGTGAACATGTCTTGAAAGACCACCCCTTCTGCCACTGCAATGTGGTCCTACAAGACAGGTGGTCTCTTAAAACAGGTTTTGTTTAAAGGATTGTTGAACCACATGGATTTGAGAATGTGGTATCTCAAGACAGGTGGTCTTTTACAACAGAAGTCTCCCAAGACAAGTGGTCTTTTACGATGGTGGTCGCTCAAGACAGGTTCCACTGTATTTAGAAATTGGTTTTGTAATTGTCAGCAAGAAATATCTATATGTAACATTTGAACTAATACAGTCAAACTTGCTTTAAAGGGCACCTGCATAAAATGGCCATTCATACATACCCTTTGTTAACTTACTTTATAATGAATATATAAACCCCTTTATTAAGACCACCTGTCTATAATGGTTGTTTGTCCCCTTGAGTGGCCTCTAAGACAAGTTTGACTGTACTTAAAATGTTTCTTAACGGAAAAAAAAATGTTACGTTATATATGTACGGAAGAAAAATTATGATATCTAAACAAGTAGATTGGACAGCTGTAGGGAAGGTTTTGATGAAATAAGGTACATGTATTATCGTTCAGTATTTTGGTCAGGGAAAAGCCAGGTAATTTTTTACCCATGTGTAGTTAGTAGCAACCCTGAAAATGTAAAGTGCCATAAATTTCCACTTGTGCTATGGACCTACACCCCTGCATGTTGGTTCTTGACTCATTTACCCCTAAAGATACATTTTGACTGGCCTAAATCATTGATATATAGAAGAGTTCATTTTTTTTCTCAGGGGTTGATGAGTTGAAAAAGCTGTTTCTACTGTGACTTTATCAAAATGTGATCAGTGTTTTCCTAGCTATTTCCCCTTAGCTGTTAAAATAAAAACAA
Source organism: Atrina japonica (assembly GCA_030159075.1). Lineage (NCBI taxonomy): Eukaryota > Metazoa > Mollusca > Bivalvia > Pterioida > Pinnidae > Atrina > Atrina japonica. The sequence goes on from BROG01001133.1 coordinate 114,282, forward strand.
TGTCCATCAAGTTACATTAATCAGAATAAAAAAAAATCTGCTTTCTTTGCATGATCCGTTTCTTTTACTGAGAAATTGATATTTTAATGCTCCCACAATTGTAGATCTGAATGAAAAAGAATTGCCTCATGATCGACATATAAACCTCAATTACATTTATGCTGACTTAGCGGTTCTCACGAATCTCGTCCGAGTATGCCAACTCAGCAGTTCTGTTAAATCTGGCCTCATGGTCTGTATAACTGAAATGAGATAATACCAGATAATGTTACTAAGGTTGGTTTAACTCCACCCAATCATCTCAAGAATGATTATCTTCCTTTAATAATATATAATAGGGGTAGTTGGGAGTGCTTACATTTGCCCTATTCTTGGTTCACCTCAATGCAGTTGAGGAAAGCTTATGCTGTTGTGTTCGCTTAAGAAGACTGCCTGTGGTCAGCCTTTGCCTGCTTCTATTACTCATACATCAACTGAACTTGGATGGCTAATGTGTCTTGTGATTCCTAGCACATACCACACTTCAATTTGCAGGATTGATGCTGATTTATTAATTTTTTTTGTGTGTGCAAAAATGGTCCTTTTATTGGACTTTGTTGATTTTCAATGCTGTGGTTGAGAAGATTGGATGAAGTAATTTTACTGGAGTGGGGGGTAGGGTACAAAAATGCTTTCTGAATATAAAAAAGGGGCATTATTAAACAGAAATTGAATCAGTATCATGTGTATAAAAGATGTTTTTAAATCTGAAGAATTGTTTATGGAAATTTCAAATTTGATTTAATTGTAATAATTCATTCACCCCTAAAGACACATTTGGACTAGCCTAAGTCATTGATTTGTAGAAGAGTCCATTGTTTCTCAGGGGTTGATGAGTTAAGTGATACTTAAAACTGACAGTTGTCTCGATAATAGTATTTTATGTTTTGTATACAATGAAACTTGTATATAACAACCTCCTTAGGGACACAAATAAACCGGTCTTTATAGGAAGGTGGTCTTTATATAGAGGTTGATTTGTACACAGAAGTACTACTGGGGACAGGGAAAAAGATCTTTGTGACCAACTGGTCTTTATACACAGGTGGTCACTAAAGCAGGTTTTACTGAAGTATTGAGTCGAAAGTTACTAAAGTATAAAATTAATTGTGACACTAAATGAACACCCTGTTGTTTGTCTGTCTATTTCAGTCCCGTGTGATCAAAATTATTTCAAAATTTCATTGCCAGTTTCAGACATTGTACCTCATGTAATTTTTTCCCAATTTTTAACTCAAAAGGCCACCAAAAGTTCAGTTTCCCTTTAATATTTGAGGCCAGTATTCTTGAAATATAATTTCATTAGATGATATGCAATCCTGCCACACGCATACACAACAATAAACTACGACATAATATTTTTTGGGGGGGGGTTGTTGTAGACATCTGTGTTACATTTTGCCTACCAGGATTATTTTTGGCATAACAGATAATGTTATTTTTCTCATAAGATTACCTGAAAGGTACTGTAAATTTCTCGGATGTCAATGTCTCTTTATTCTCCGGGCTCACCCTGTTCTTATCCAATATAGCTATTGACTAATTTTTTTTCAATATTGGCTAAAAAAAAAATTGTAATTGCCAAAATTGGCTATTTTCTGTTTTTTTTGGTGCATGTTTCATGTTATTCAAAAAAGAAATAGTGAAATCAGACGACTACCTTTGACGAACCACACAGTGTGAACATAAACATGCTTGATTGGTAAAAATACAGTTGTCCCAAAAAATTTTCCAATCAAGTAAAAATACAGACTTGGGGAAATGGCGTGCCATATGTACTGCACTTGTATATACATGTACTTTGCACTTGCCAACATGCTGCATGAAATTACCAATCATATTTTCTATCACTGTTCATTGTTCTGGCTAATCAAAATTGCAATTGGCTAAAAGAAATCCTGGTTGGGCTAATTTTTTGTCTCATAGTTTTCCGAGTCCAGGGTGATCCCTTAATTTTTACAAAGTTCATGTAGGCCTATATGTTTAAATGTTGGATTTGAGTATTAATTTGTCCATGTGAAATTGCCATTCCTGCATTATTATAAATTTTACTCTCTATGTATAATAGTCCCAATCTTTTGATAATGTTGTATTGAGAATAATTAAATTGATTGAACTTTTCTGAGATGTTGGATGTGAGAAGAATTTCATTAAAAAGTAACTGGAAAGTTTTTATCTCAATTTTCTTGAAACTTTCTTTTTGTCCTGTGTTTCCATATTATATACATGTAGGTGTATCTAATTTTTATTTCTAATCTCAATTTTTTGTTGTTGTTTTACTTGATAATTTTTATGTCTGCTGTATTTTGGCTTATAAAGATGGAGACCGAAAGTCACCAAATTTACTCTCTACTCAAGTTTAAATTCAAATTTTATTGTTGTTTGTAAAACTCCTGTATCAGACTGAATAGGAGACTTTTTTTTTCCATCATTCAAAAAAAAAAAATTTATGTCACATTTATTGTGTTCCTGTTACAAATATGAATAAATACCTTGTGTCCAGTACTCATGAGTAGACGCTCAATATTTTCAATATTTCTGAATTTTCTTCAAGTAACGATAATTTTCATCATTATGTACCATTGTATCTCATCAATATACAAACATGTCCAGTTACAGCATTAATTTTGTGTGTTTTTAACTAAAAATCATAAAACGTTACCGGTATTTGAGTAAAGTGCCGAAGAAATTTGGTGACTTCATGCCTTAGCCTGGCACCATAAAAGTTCATATTTACATGTACTTAAGTCTAAAAATTTTACTCAACTTTGGTTAGTCCTGAAATCTGAGCAGGCCAAGTTGAAAATATTCTCAGACTTGAGTTAATTCTCAAGTTTTATGGTGCTGAGCCAATGTCTGCAAGATAATATGAATGTGCTAAATATTATACTTGTTTTCTTTGTGCGTGTTTAGATGCTATTTTGTGTTGAAGGTACATATAGTTATCTACTGTAAATTGGGATATTTTGGCATCGCTAAAATTTGGCCATTTTGGTAATAAAATAATGGGTTATTTTTTTTTTTGGCCAGTTAAATTTTGGCCATTTATGTTTATATCAGTATGTTTAAATTTGACCTACCATCAGATCTTGGTCTTGTCATGTGGAACTTTAAAGGTGTTTGAAATATCAAAAAATTAAAAGGTGCCAGTAAAAAAATTAGAATAGATTCATCACATAGTACTTATTTAAAATAAACATCCACACACTGTTATTTAAAAAAAACCTTTTTTTCAATCTATAAACCACTAAAATACTTATAAAAAGTATCAGTAGAAACATTGTGTAATATATATTGGACAGTTTAATTTTGGTCATTTTAATAGATTAGCCAAAATTAAACAATAACCAATAAATCCCAGTTTATGGTATCTTACATGTACATTTTAATTACAATGTACATTTATAACAGTAACAATACTTTATTAGATGTTTTGTTTATAATGCATAGCTCTTTAATGTTTACTATTATTTTTCATGTTTTCTTTTTTTCAGCTGATAAAAATTAGCTCTACAATATAATTCTGAATGTGCTAATTCTTTAACTTAATTTTCCTTACGCATGCTTAGCTACTGAGCGTATGCCTGGAAGGTAATTCAAGAGTTATCTACCTTAAGTTGTAATTACTTTTTAAGATGTATTCTTTTCCATGTCTTTTTTTTGTCATCTGATAAAAATCAGGTCTGCAACATATTAATTTGATTTATTCTAATCATCATACTTAATTTTCCTTGTGCATGCTAAAATAGATGCTCTGCTTATGTGTGGAAGGTATTGCAAGAGTTATCTACCTTATGTTGTAATTAATTTTTGAGACGTGTACTGTGCAAACATAAGATTATTATTGTTGGATGTGTACTGCATACATAAGATTGTTGTCGGTTTTGTTTGAAATAAATTGTTCCTTTTAGATAATATAAGTTATTTCCTGTTTTGTTTAGTACTGTAAACATTGATATTTCTGTGTGCTGTTAATTTCGCAGTTTTCTGATGAAAGTCATACACATGGGTTTTTTTTCACAAGATGTCAAACCTTATTGTGAGCGGCCTTGTACTAAACGATAATTCTTAGCACATCTGTTGGACGTGGGGGGAAATTTACACTCTATCGCTTATTTAGTGTGATTCACCCCCTTTTTTCAATCTATAAACCACACATTTACTTAGGAAAAGCATCTATTGAAACATTGTTTATATATATATTGGACAGTTTTTTTGGTCATTTAATAGATTAGCCAAAATTAAACAATGCTTAATTGATCCCAATTTTTGGTATATTACATGTTTTTAATTACGAATGTTACAATTTATAACAGAACAATACTTTATTATGTTTTGTTTGTACATAGCTCTTTAAGATTTAAGGGAAGAAAACATGTGTTCTTTTTTTCAGCTGAAAAATTAGCTCTACAATTTTTCTGAAGATTCTAATTTTCTAACTAATTTTTTACGCATGCTTTTGGTGCACTGTGTTTATGCGTGGAAGGTAATTCAAGAGTTGTCTAGACGTTGTATTACTCTTTTCATGTCTTTTTTGGTAATTGACACACAGCATCTGTAAGGACATATTAATTGTTTTATTTTAATCATCATACTTAATTGTCCGTGTGCATGCTAAAATAGATGCTCTGCTTATGTGTGGAAGGTATGCAAGAGTTGTCTACCTTATGTTGTAATTAATTTTTGAATGTGTACTGTGCAAACATGATTATTATTGTTGGATGTGTACTGCATACATAAGATTGTTGTCGGTTTTGTTTGAAATAAATTGTTCCTTTGCACTAATATAAGTTATTTCCTGTTTGCCACAATACTGTAAACATTGATATTTCCGTTGTGCTGGTTAATTTCGCAGTATCTCTACAACATTAAACATTTACTATGGGTTTTGGGTCACAAGATGTCAATCTATTGTGAGCAATAAATTAAATATCTTAGCACAAATGTTGAAACGTGGGGGGTACCTACAAACACTTTATGCTCCGGCTAGTGTTGAACACTCCCTCACATAAATTTCCAATTTGCTTGGACCACCATTGTTTTAAATTGTTTGCTTGGTCAGACAAATACTTGGGTCGATTCAAGTGAGCCTATATCTGTTTCTCTCCAATGTTTCAATTTATAAGACAGACTATAATATGTCCATTTGTATTTAAATAAAGAATGAAGGGAAGAAAACTGTGTATAACTCTTCATGACAAAATGTCTATTTTTCAAGATTCTAATTTTCTGACTAATATTTTTGGTCATGTTTGGTGCATGTGTATTGGCTGTCTAAAGAGTGAGGGATATAGCTCATCACATTTGTATTTACACCACCATGAGTAAGGATACAACCCTGGTTTGAGTTTCATCGGTGTTGTGGCAGGCAGGGAAAAATGTGTGGCCATAACAGCTTCCAAACATAACTGACGATCTTCCCAACTGAGCTATTTGGGCTTTTTATCCTCTGACTATTACCTGTTTTAGTTGAAATGTTACAGTTTTTCTGGTATCATTATCTCTACAACATGTGTCTATGGACCTTGGGTCACGGATGCAGTAATCTGTGTTCTTTTAAATATCAAGCCAAACATAGAAACCGTGACCTACAAACTCATCATGCTCCGGCTGAGGTTCGAACTCTCGACCTATGGCTTCAACTGCCTGGCTCCCATGTAAATCAATTGCTTGGTCAGACAAATACAAAAAAACCCAAGTGAGCCTATATCGCTCACCTGTGCATCATCAACAAATGGAAAACAACAAAAAATATGTACAATGAATGCTAAATTAAAAACCAGGAATTTGACAATCTAAAACAACTGGTTTGTTGTGGGTATTGGCTCTAAAGAAAGAGGGGTTCCTCATTGAGTTATTTTGTCCACCATTGGATCCAACCCGGGACACACTTGGTCTAAAACAGCAACATTTGTGCATATATTCCCCCTTTTCTTTTTATATGGAGATATTACCTGCTTTAGTTGAAGTGTTACAAAATTTGGTCTGTGTCTATGGAATGAGGCCAATGCAGTAATGGGTCTTTTATGTGCAACATCTTCCGTGAGGTGGGACCTCGGTTTTAAGTCTCATCTGAAAGATCAGTGACTTTTACATTGTATCCTGAGTGCTTGGCAAAAGATCAGTCACTACCATTTTAGTCAGTAAATTGAATAAAAAATTAGCACATTACGATGCATCAAAACTTTTATTTTCTCATCTAAATCTCTGAGGCATTCTTTTGGTACTCGATGCAGATGGTATGGAGAAGAAAGTTTCTCAAAGGAGGGTACTCCTCCTCGTATTTATGTTGCTCCACCCTGGAACGGAACCTGCCAAAATATCAGCACCTGGGAGGATACTTTAAGTACTTGCTTTCTGTAAAGTTTTGGCAGAATCCCTTCAGTGGTTTTGAAGAACAGGATGACTGTTTGAAACATCCCCCTCTTTTCCTTTTTGCAGTCTTGAAAAAATCCTAAAATTAAAGATTTCAACAAAATTCTATCACAAAAGAATGACTTACCCTAATTACAGGTAAACATAAAATGAACGCATTATTGTCAACCAATGGAAAGAATTGAATGAAACAAATATGAAATATGTACTAACAGTAAAAACATGCCAAAAATATCTTTTCCGATTTCAACGATAAACACAAACTTAAAACATACGTCCATATAGATCACCCAGGTACGATTATTTTTTTTTTCAATTCATGCAACAGTTCTGGACGAGACGATGTTCAAAGAGGGATGCCGTAACGAACTGATTTCGCCTTACCATGGGCCAATATGACTGACAAAAATCTTGTTAAAGGACCTTGAATATTTGTTTCTGTCAAGTTTCGTCAAAACCCCTTCAGCGGTGGAAGTTCAACTAGATGAATATCAATGTTAGATTACATGTAAAAATAAATCCATTTCCTATTTGAAGTTCAAAATATATTTCCAGCTTCACTGGCCCTCAAGGAATGTCCGAGAGAACCCTTGTCGTCTATCTCATCCATGCTTCTATTTCTTCCTCTATCAAGAGAATCCTTGCCGCCTACCCTCCCCCGTGCTTCTTTTTTTTTTCTCTATCAACAGAACCATTGCCGTTTACCTCCCCCATGCTTCTATTTCTTCCTCTATCAAGAGAACCATTGCTGTCTGTTTCACCCGTGCTTCTATTTCTTCCTCTATCAAGAGAACCCTTGCCGTCTGCCTCCACGTGCTTCCTTTTCTTCCTCTATCAAGAGAACCCTTGCCGTCTACTTTCCCAGTGTTTTTATTTCTTCCTCTGTCAAGAGAACCATGGCACTGCTGGATGAGGGATAACATATAGTTCCCCTGCCATGGTTTCACCAGTAAAGGAACCAATAATGACATTGTTTACCAAAATTGACACCAGTATTTCATAGATTGTTTCAACTTCTTGACATCAGTCCATAAATTGTAAGAATGGTTGCAATTAAAGGGGCGTTAGCTGTGCTTTTATCACCCCCCCTTTTTTTACTACTTAAGTTTAAATACAATATCAAAAATGAGATATACGCAGGCATAATTTTTTTCATACTCCTATACATTTTGTGAAAATTGCTTGAGAAACCCAGGTTTTGCACTTCAGTAACTCAACCTTATTACGGTATTTGTATATGCATACTACGCTAGACCTGACCTTATTTTCACAAACTACATGTATATAGGAATATAAGATTTTTTTTATGTCTGTGCATAGCTTTTTTCTGTTATTGTACATAAAATGCAAGCACCTAAAGTAGAAAAATCGAAATATGTTTTAGGTAAACACAGCTAATACACGTTTAATATACCAATGAGAAAGTTATGACTGAAAGTAGAAGAAAGATAGTATCTAGCATTCAACGAAATATTCTGTATAGAAAAAAAGTTTTTCCACCATAAATATTTTTTTTCTTGATTTCAAGTTCATGCTCTCATTTTGATTCACCCTTTAGCTTTAAAATAAAATTTCTTGATGAACCCCTTTTGATCATTTAAAAGAAAAATAATGTGTGTAGGAAAGTGAAACTAATTTTGAAGAAATTCGAAATTCCTACTGTAATATATAAATATCATAAGAATGATACCAAAGTTATAGTTTTGCAAAAATTGCCAAAAAATCCCCATGGCTATCATTTATATCAATAAGACTTCATAAGTTGAGCTGGAATTTGAAAAATAGATGAAGAGTTCCGAAACAACAAGTGGTATCATAAACACAACAACAACAACAACAAAACTAAATAGTATTCCTAAATCCGTCTAAGAGTAACCACTCTAAAAAGATGACTATCCTAGCGTTTGAGGAGTTTAGAATTTAACCCTTTGGACGTCAGAGGGGTCATATATGTCCTCTA